>JAXQQM020092736.1:0-10054 GCA_034641835.2 Pinus albicaulis | reverse complement strand
GGTGTTGGTGTCCCGTGTTTTGATAGTTTGGCAAATCAAAAGACAAGGCAACATCAGAACCAATCTTTAGAGTTACAGGATCTAGTCCTCCTGTTCTCAGAGAGGGATCTCTCAAATGTTTGTTTGCAAAAGTTTATCTTGTGTGCTTTGAGTATTGATTTTAGACTAGTTATTAAGTGCAGGTGTTTATTTGTTTGATTGTTTGGTTGGAATGATACAGCAGAACATGAAGGGCCTAGGAAAGATATATAGGACAGAAAAATATCTGTTTCATTGGGCAAATGGAGTCAAAAAATTTCATAACACACTTATCAAAGGATATGGGATATCAAAGGGAAAATCTAACTTGGCTGCAAGATCCTTTTGTTTTTTGGAATGGGATGAACATTAATGATTTGGAAAGAGAAATTGAATTCTCAACAAAGGAAATTTGAAAGCATAATTTGAAACAATAAAGGGTTCTTTGATAGACAGGGCTAACCATAAATTCTACAAATCACACCTTTAAGCAAACAATGATTTCAAAACAACTTTCAAAGTAAAATCTAAGATTCGGGGAACAACCTATTTCCTCAAAGAATTTATTCTGAAGGAATTTAGAAAACATGTAAGATTTACTGATAATCACAGTCATAGAAGAGGGAACACCTAAAAACATCTATGATCATAATTATAACGACCTTTAAGCCAATTGTTTAAGTGAGAACAAAGGGCGAGATCAAAACAGACCTCTCTGACTCATTGTAAGCAAAGAACTTCAAAGGGAGACTTCAATAACAGTTTTTAAGTGGCAGCAGACAAGCAGGGAGAACCATAAATCATGTTGAAACCAACTGTTCAAACTATTAAGGAAATAAACAAGCATGAAGACTAAAGAGAAATATTAAAGCCTCTAAACTACTTCAGCAGCAGAAAACATTAAACAGTGAAGGGTGAACAGGTTTAAGGTGCTTCCAAGAGTCATTTCTTAGCCTAAAAATTTCAGCCTACTGTAGTAAGAAATCATGGAACATAATGAAAACAGGGGAAAAAACATAAAACAGTTCAGAATACTTCACCAACAGCCAAGCTCATGGATCCAATGATAGAGCCTTCTCAGGAACAAGCATGCAACAACATCATCAAGACTTCAAAGACTCCAGTTTCTTCTTCAACTTCAACGGACTATGTATTTATTTCAGAGGGTTTCAGTATTACAACTTGTGATCAAACAACAACCAATTAACCAACAACTTCTCATCTTCTACAGAAGTATTTATAGAAGGATGAGGAGGTGAGATCTGATAAAAGATCTCCTAAGGTAATTAATACAGATTCAGGACTTCTTGGCCTTTTGAAGGGCTCGATGAAGAAGTTTACAGGTGTTTCTCTGTATTAACTGTTTTACAATTAGTATCAAAGCTCGATGGGAGCTTTGTTGACTTTGAGGCTCTGCATAATGTGGAGTAATTCTGCAGATATTTGTTGCATTAGTTCCCTGTGGCAGAATTAACTTCTTGGCAGCACTGGAGGCAGATATTTCTTTAAGCAATAACTTCGGCCTCTGTTTGAAAGGTTTGAGGCAACAGGTGGCTCTGTGGTAGCTGAGGAATCAATTCGCCTCAGAATGCAGCAGTGGCGGTCCTTTCTGCCTGTCAAACACTTATAATTTCTGCTGACTGTGTTTTAACTCTGGGAATTAGGCTTTTGATAAGCATTCTTAGTCGTAATTCCCATATCTGTCTTCAATCTTCTGTTCTTCTGTGTTGTGTCTTCAAAACTGATACTCTTTTAAATTGCGTTTAAAATGCAATGTCTTGTCAATGTGCAGAGCCGCGCAGGGCTTTTAAAGGCATCAATGCCCTCATGTGAAAGCACGACGAACAATGAAAATAGAGCCCAATGGAATGGTTCCCTTTATTTTGCTGATCTGTGAAACGTCTTTCCCAACCCTCAAATTTCCTTCATTATACAATGGAAAACCATTAAAACACCTGCAAAACACAAAAATGATTAATAAATCCTACGTTTTTTGGGTTAAACTGCTTAAAAAGCGGGGAAAAATCGCAGCCATTGGATCTGGACACGTGGACGGTCCAGATCTAATCAGGGAATCGCAATCGGTGGGAGGAGGAAAAGGGTGCGATGAGAAACTCCAATGCGATTGCGCGATCGGGAGGGCGAAGGCGATTAAGCGATGGCCATTGGATCCGAGGATCAGATCAACGACGGGGAGTGAATCGAAGGAACAACAATTGGGGGAAAGAATAAATGCATGCGATGGAAAATCAGACAAGGTTGGCCACTGGTCGTCAATCCGTAGATCGTATCGATGTACGGAGAATGAATCGGAGGGTTTTTGAAGCGGGGGCAAGACTTGTGATCGGAGTTAATGAGGACCGTTGGATCACGGAAGGTGGAGAGGAGATCAACGGCGGATAACCAATCGGGGATCGGCAATTGAGGCGAACAAATAAACACACCGATGAAAAGTTGTAATGCGATGTAGCGCGGATCGTTGATCTGAGGGTCAGATCAACGGTGGAGAATGAATCGGGGGATGGCCGATCGGCAGGAGCAAACAAGTGTATGCGATGGAAAACCTCGATGCGATTGGGTGCTGGCCGTTTGATCGGCTTACGATCAACGGTGGAGATTAGTTTTTAGAACGAACCGGCGGAAACCCTTATAATATACCAAAACCCAAAGTTTTTAATATAAACAAAGGTTTAATGGATCGGGGAGGAAATAAAAAAATATATAAAGGATAGGCGCCCGCCTGCGGAGCCTTCGGATATATGGAACGCAAAGGGCCCAGGGCTTAGTACATCAAAGGCCAATCGCAATCGGAACTGCGGGCCTGGTCTTTAATCTACCCATTTTTTCATATTAGAACACGTGACTTTGGTTTTTGGTTAATAACTTCGGGAAAGTGGGTTTTGGGTTTTACAAAGGAAAAAGCGGATCAGGCATGAAATATTTACAAGTTTCAATGGAATTTGATGGTTTCGGGATAGTTAAAAAATGGGTTTTTAACTATGGGAAAGTGATTTTCATAAATGGAAGAAGAGGATTTATGAAAACAAGGGAGTTTCTATGGAGAAAAGGGGAGCAAATGAAGGTTTGAGAAGGGGGAAAATGAAGGTCTTTCAGCAGTCTTTCACTTGGAATCAGCAGAATTTTCTGAGTATAAAATGGAAATAGTAATGAAGATTTTTGGACAAAGGCATGAGGCCTTCAAGGAGTCTTCAAGAGCCAACAATTTTTAGTAATAAAATTTGTTCCTTGGAGGCTCAAGAAGTCTTAGCCACCTTTTGGTATAATCAAATATTATAGGTGGCTAACAGTGGCTCCACTTGGGGATGATGCCTTCTTGAAGGCATCAAGAATTTCGTGACTTGCATTCTCTCGGGAGGCCGATCGCTGCCTCTATCTCTTTGTTCTCTCTGGGAGGCTGATCAGTTGCCTCGTCCATTGGGCTACCTTTCTTTGATTGAATGATCTTCTTTTGCTCTGGAAATGCTAAAAGCCATGGAAAACAATGGATTTTTCATCAACAATATTTCTACCTACCCAATCCTACTGATCTAACATTTTTTCTTTCTAGAGTGCATTTGGATTGGCAAACTCTCTTTCAACTTTTTATTCTTTTTGAAAGCAAAAAATCTAATCTAGTGCTACTTCTTATTTCTCCATGGATTCAGATTAAATAGTTGAATCCATATAATTCTCTACCTATTCTACTATCTGTTTGGGATTAAACTGTCCAGTAAGATTTTATTCTCTAAATTCTACAACAAAAATTTAAAAACATTTAAGTCAAGATTAAGCTATTTGACTTGTTGTGATCTATGGCATAAGAACAAGCTGCACATAGAAATTATTTTGTAGAAAATTAAATCAAAATTGGAAGGCTTGAGATATGAAAATTCAAGCACTCCCTTCACTCTTTTACAACCCTGTTTTGACTCTTTTTGAGCTGTTTCTTCCTTGTTTTCTGGTTCAAATTTTGAGCTATTTAGAACCAGATTTTAACATTATTTGACTCAGAATTTTGAAACAGTTTTGAGTCATCTCTCTTTTGGAAACATAGGTTCAGATTTTGATCATGTTTGAACCTTTAATTTCTATTCTAATCTACCTACTGATAAACCAAGATTAAACAGTTTGGAAAATCGAATTCACTATCCTATCAGCAGAAAATTTAAAACTAGTTAATCAAGATGAGGTTGTTTGACTAACTAGAAGTGTGTTCTTTAGGAGTGGCATTTGAGCTTGCACACTTTCAGAATTTGTTTCTCTTTTTTGGCATGGGGCTATACCTTTCTTTTTAAAATCTTCCCTCTTTTCTCTTTTCTATTGTTTTTAGATTTTTCTTTTTCTTACAAGACAAAAAATTGACAGCTAACTAAATGCTCAAAGCTGAGCTTTATTGCTTTCCTATCTAACCTAATCTAACTTGGAACATTTACATGTTTTAGCTGATGAATTCTCTTTTCCAGTACAACCAATCCAGCAAATGATTCCATGATTGGTCCTTCTTCATCTCCTTGGGAAGGCTGGACAAACAAGGCCACTCCCATTCTTTTTGCTTTTTAGCAACAGTGCTAAATAATCCTCTTGCTTTTGGTAATACACTGCTCCTAATGACCTTGATCCCTTCTTCAAATGCTTTCAAGAAGTGAGCATAGGGATCTTGAAATAGTGCCTGGTTAAGAGTATTTGGAAGATATGTTTCAACCAGGATCATCTCTTCTTTCTCCACTGGATTAAGGCAAAGATTCTTATGAGAAAGAAAAACTTCCTCATCTTCATTATTATCTGAACTAGAGGATTCATCATATATTGCAGTGTTGTCCTCTTGTAGTCCTGGTATACTCTGATTAAATGGATTGTGCTTTGTGAAGAGATCATCATGTTCTTGAGCAGGGGTATCTTTTATTACCTCAACCTTTTCAGTAGGAAGCTCCTTATCTTCATCCTGCTCAAGAAATTTCTCTTTTTTCTCAACCTCAACGTTATAACTAGTAGATTGCTGACTCCCAATAATGTGAAAGCTGTTTTTGATGAATTGAACTGTCTGATTGATGCTTTCAAGCTGATTATAATGAAATTCATGACACCAAACAACTGTTGGTTTCTCTGCATCATCATCAGATTGATCAAAAGTTGAAAAATCATAAGAATAAACAATTTCACCAATAAGGCATATTGGGTTATCAGTTTTTTCCTTTAGCTGATCTACAAGTTTATTTTCTGTTCCAAGACAACAAGATTTAGTAGGAAAATGAGTAGAAGTGTTTTGTTGTAATAAAGAATTTAGGGTTGGCTGTTTATTTAATATCCGATCAATTTCTTCCTCTGTAAAAAGAGAAGGAAATTTTCTCTTTGATTTGGACAGAAGAACAACAGTTCTCTCCCTCTTGTGTTAACTGGTTTTGAGGTTGGATGTCTTCTTGAGCCTCTTATAGGGAATCATTACTTGTGCTTGCAGGGGAATTTTGAGGATTCTCTTCCTTTCCCTTATCTATTTCAATTTCAAAAAACTCCTCATGATTTTCATGGCAGTCACTTTGACTGTAACATTCACGAGTTGTTTCAAGTATATTGTCAGGATTCCATCCTTTTTTAATAATCTGAAATGAGTCATAGCATAAAGGAAGAGACTCTGGTTGTGTTGTCCCTTCTCCTATTTCAGATTTTGTAGGTTCAAAATGGCTTATGTTTTCCTCAAGGCACTGCTCACTATTATTTTTTGCAATCTGGTTATGGAGTTCTCTTAATAGCATGGTACAAGATATAGGTAGATAGTCGGGAATTTCCTGACAGCCTTCTTCATTGATTTCTTTGTAATCTTGTTCAACGCACATATCTTGTAATGTTTGGGTTTGTTCTTGTTTTGAAAGGAGCATGGGCTGCTCTAGATCATCAATATTCAAATTAGCCTCATACCTTTCCAATCTTTTCCCAAGCATGTACACCATTTTCTCCCTCATGACCAACAATTTTTCTTTATTGTTTTCTCTATAGTCTTGCTCACCTTCTTCTATAAAGTCTTGATCACCATCTATATATTTCTCATTGTCTAGGTATTTGTAATGGTTGAGTTTGTGTTTGAGGTCACTGTATCTTTCTAACCAGTTCAGAGTCTTCTGCCAGTGGAGTTATTAGGTCTTTTGGGATTGTGGAGTCGCCAGGTGGGAGATTTTGAAATTTTATGTCCACCAATAGCATGATTGAGATTGCTCAATGCATTCCCAAGGGAGTCTACAAGGACTGGAAGGGTAATAGGCCTACTGGAGGCCAGTGGAGTCACCAGGTGGAAAATTTTTAGCTTTTGTGAAGGTAAAATGTTTTACAGTTCCACCACCATGTTTATTATGAAGCCAAAATGAAATATTTTTGGGTTTTTCTGAGTTTATTTCGTTCTTACAGGTTAACAGAGTGTCCTACATGTGATTTGACACTTAGCTAAGGTGTTTAATCATACAGAGTTCACTCTTATGGCTTTGGTAACTGATTCCTTCAAGGTTTGATAAGGTTTAATGAGAATCCTAAGGGTTACTTAGTTTGTCACTGATTCAATTAAGTCCTATCATGATTACCATTTGTTAGGTAGTGCTTGAGGGAGGTTACCTATGTTATACTTAGACAGTGAGTGTTTTGTTTTGAAGATTTTACTCAGGGTCCCACCGTGATCGCCATTATGTTGGTGTCCTGTGTTTTGATAGTTTGGAAAATCAAAAGACAAGGCAACATCAGAACCAATCTTTAGAGTTACAGGATCTAGTCCTCCTGTTCTCAGAGAGGGATCTCTCAAAAGTTTGTTTGCAAAGGTTTATCTTGTGTGCTTAGAATATTGGTTTTAGACTAGTTATTAAGTGTAGGTGTTTGTTTTGTTTGGTTGGATTGAATTGATACAGCAGAACATAAAAGGTCTAGGAAAGATATATAGGACAGTAAAATATCTGTTTCATTGGGCAATGGAGTCAAAAAGATGTCATAACACACTTATCAAAGGATATGGGATATCAAAGGGAAAATCTAACTTGGCCACAGGATCCTTTTGTTTTTGGAATGGAATGAACATTAATGATTTGGAAAGAGAAATTGAATTCTCAACAAAGGGAATTTGAAAGCATAATTTGAAACAATAAAGGGTTCTTTGATAGACAGGGCTAACCATAAATTCTACAAATCACACCTTTAAGCAAACAATGATTTCAAAACAACTTTCAAAGTAAAATCTAAGATTCGGGGAACACCCTATTTCCTCAAAGATTTTATTCTGAAGGAATTTAGAAAACATATAAGATTTACTGATAATCACAGTCATAGAAGAGGGAACACCTAAAAACATCTATGATCATAATTATAATGACCTTTAAGCCAACTGTTTAAGTGAGAACAAAGGGCGAGATCAAAACAGACCTCTCTGACTCACTGTAAGCAAAGAACTTCAAAGGGAGACTTCAATAACAGTTTTTAAGTGGCAGCAGACAAGCAGGGAGAACCATAAATCATGTTGAAACCAACTGTTCAAACTATTAAGGAAATAAACAAGCATGAAGACTAAAGAGAAAGATTAAAGCCTCTAAACTACTTCAGCAGCATAAAACATTAAACAGTGAAGGGTGAACAGGTCTAAGGTGCTTCCAAGAGTCATTTCTTAGCCTAAAACTTTCAGCCTACTGTAGTAAGAAATCATGGAACATAATGAAAACAGGGGAAAAAACATAAAACAGTTCAGAATACTTCACCAACATCCAAGCTCATGGATCCAATGATAGAGCCTTCTCAGGAACAAGCATGCAACAACATCATCAAGACTTCAAAGACTCCAGTTTCTTCTTCAACTTCAATGGACTATGTATTTATTTCAGAGGGTTTCAGTATTACAACTTGTGATCAAACAACAACCAATCAACCAACAACTTCTCATCTTCTACAGAAGTATTTATAGAAGGATGAGGAGGTGAGATTTGATAAAAGATCTCCTAAGGTAATTAATACAGATTCAGGACTTCTTGGCCTTTTGAGGGGCTCGATGAAGAAGTTTACAGGTGTTTCTCTGTATTAACTGTTTTACAATTAATATCAAAGCTCGATGGGAGCTTTGTTGACTTTGAGGCTCTGCATAATGTGGAGTAATTCTACAGATATTTGTTGCATTAGTTTCCTGTGGCAGAATTAACTTCTTGGCAGCGCTGGAGGCAGATATTTCTTTAAGCAATAACTTCGGCCTCTGTTTGAAAGGTTTGAGGCAACAAGTGGCTCTATGGTAGCTAAGGAATCAATTCGCCTCAGAATGTAGCGGTGGCGGTCTTTTCTGCCTGTCAAACACTTATAATTTCTCCTGACTGTGTTTTAACTCTGGGAATTAGGCTTTTGATAAGCATTCTTAGCCGTAATTCCCATATCTGTCTTCAATCTTCTGTTTTTCTGTGTTGTGTCTTCAAAACTGATACTCTTTTAAATTGCATTTTTAAATGCAGTGTCTTGTCAATGTGCAGAGCTACACAGGCCATTTTACGTGTTTATCAATGCTCATGAAATATTGATAAATCATTGAATTTAAACCTGAGAATGGTTCTTTTTAATAGCTCGAAGTCGCAGGAAACATCTTTCCCAACCCTCGGCTTTCCTTCATTATATAATAGAAAACCATTAAAACACCTGCAAAACACAAAAACGATTAAGAAATCCTGCGTTTTTTGGGTTAAACTGCTTAGAAGGCGGGGAAAAAATCGTAGCCGTTGGATCTGAATACGTGGACGGTCCAAACCTAATCGGGGAATCGCAATCAGCGGGAGGAGGAAAAGGGTGCGATGAGAAACTCCGATGCGATTGCGCGATCGGGAGGGCGGAGGCGATTAAGCGATGGCCGTTGGATCCGAGGATCAGATCAACGGCGGGGAGCGAATCGGAGGAACAAGACTGGGGAAAGCACACCATGTGGGATGGAAACCCGATGCGACAGCGCTGGTCGTCGGTCTGCAAATCAAATCGACGACGGAGAGTGAATCGGAGGGTTTTTGAAGCGGGGGAAAGACTTGTGATCGGATTTAATGAGGACCGTTGGATCATGGAAGGCGGAGAGGAGATCAACGGCAGATAACCAATAGGTGATCGGTAATCGGGGCGAACAAATAAACGCACCCGATGAAAATTTGCGATGCGATGCAGCGCGGACCGTTGATCTGAGGGTCAGATCAACGATAGAGAATGAATCAGGGGATGGTCGATCGGCGGCAGAAAACAAGTGTATGCGATGGAAAACCCGATGCGATTGGGCGCTGGCTGTTTGATCGGCTTACGATCAACGGTGGAGATTAATTTTTAGAACGAACTAGCGGAAACCCTTATAATATACCAAAACCCAAAGTTTTTAATATAAACAAAGGTTTAATGGATCAGGGCGAAAATAAAATATATATAAAGGATAGGCGCCCGCCTGCGGGGCCTTCGGATATATGGAACGCAAAGGGCCTAGGGCTTAGTACAGCAAAGGCCAATCGCAATCGGAACCGTGGGCCTGGTCTTTCTGATCAACCCATTGTGAATTTTCCGATCGCGATTGCGCGATCGAGTCTTTTTAATCTACCCATTGTTCATATTAAAACACGTGACTTTGGTTTTTGGTTAATAACTTCGGGAAAGTGGGTTTTGGGTTTTACAAAGGAAAAAGCGGATCAGGCATGAAATTTACAGGATTTCAATGCTTATTGATGGTTCGGGATAGTTAATTTTGGTTTTTAACTATGGGAAAGTGATTTTCATAAATGGAAGAAGAGGATTTATGAAAACAAGGGAGTTTCTATGGAGAAAATGGGAGCAAATGAAGGTTTTAGAAGGGGGAAAATGAAGGTATTTCAGCAGTCTTTCACTTGGAATCAGCAAAATTTTCTGAGTATAAAATGGAAATAGTAATGAAGATTTTTGGACAAAGGCATGAGGTCTTCAAGGAGTCTTCAAGAGCCAACAATTTTTAGTAATAAAATTTGTTCCTTGAAGGCTCAAAAATTCTTAGCCACCTTTTGGTATAATCAAATATTATAGGTGGCTAACAAAGTGC
>JAXQQM020080676.1:0-17636 GCA_034641835.2 Pinus albicaulis | reverse complement strand
ATTGTCACTATCACTATAACTTTGGGGCCTAAGACTTCTCCTCAAGAATTTTTATGTGGATTCAAATTTTATCTCGGAATCTGATTGCATCTTGATATCGATCGCCCCTACCACTATACATATGGGCCTACTACCTATTCTCTTTGGGAATCTTTAAGTGGATTCAGATTCCATTCCAAAATCTAACTACTCCCACTATACCGCTAGGCCTGCTACATGTCCTCCTAGCCCATATTTATATATACTCGAATGGACTGTAATAGACAGAAATTCAAGAAGTAGTATTAAACCTTAAATCTCTTGATTTTGCACAATTTCACATCAATATGATGACCCATTGAAATGCCACGTGACAGCCTGCCTCCCTACTTAGTTATGTCGATTATAGGAAAGTGTTTATAAATCTAGCTACTTAGTTATGTTTATTATAGGAAAGTGTTTATAAATCTAGCTACTTAGTTATGTTTATTATATGAAAGTGTTTATAAAGCGTACCTTCAACCACATATTCTTGCAAAATGCAGATCTGATATTTCTCTCAATGTCAACGCAAAGGGAGCAAAGAATATTGTGGAATTCGCCAAACGATGTCGTAAACTTCAAATCCTCCTGCATGTTTCCAGTTGTAAGTAGACAAATTCTGATCCTACATGAAACTATATATCGTGGCTTTAATCGCAAATAGATAGTATCAAAATTATAACAAAACATATGGAATGAACAAATTATATATATATATATATATTCTGGAACTAAGCTAACTGATATTTCTTAATGCACAAAAGCTTACGTTGCCGGACGTGGAAGTGGAAAAATAAAACAGAGGCCTGTGAAGATTCTAGAAACAGTACCGGCTGACAATGGCTCTGAGGACGAAAGCGGTATACCTCTCCATTTAGATATTGATGAAGAATTTGGTTTAATAGAGAAAAAAGTAGCAAAAATACATATGAACTCCTCAACTACCGGAACTGAAAGCAAAGGTTCTGTCAAATATACCGAAGCTGAACATCTCATAGAATTGGGTTTGAAAAGGTTAGTTCTGACCCTTTGAACTCTATTGCTTGCATAGATATCATTTCGAATATATATATATATATATATATATATATATATATATATATATATATATCTCGACAACCATTAGTAATTTGAGAAATGACTGGCAATCTATTAGCCTGTAATTCAATATTCGTCACACCATAATTTCCATGGGAAAAAAGTCCTGACAATACCCGTAATTTCGTTGAAGATTGATAAAGATGTAGCACTCATTATTTCTTGTTACCAAAATATGAAAATTCTAAGGTTTCAAGGTATTTCTAAGGCTGCAAGCAACAGTGAGCCATTATTCCACCTTTTTGGCTTTTTGGTTTGCCTAGGATAAACTACTGCCAGAGCATTCAAATGAGTTGTTCAGGATCTCCTGCTTACATCTGAGGCAGAGAAGCTTCACTCTATGAATTTGCTCATGTACATGGCACCAATTGCTGCGATGTTGTTGCTTCTTGTTACTCTTTTTGTGGACAGTAATGTATTAGCTATTACTATTGAAAAAGCCAGGGAAAACCCCTTTATCATATTAATAAGCCAGAGAAAACCCCTTTATCATATTCTTGCTGCTTGGAAACATGACCATGGCTTATCTTGTGAATTTAACCAAATTTCTTGTTACAAAACATACGAGCTCTCTCACATTGCAGGTTTTAGGAAATGCCAAGGTGTTGCAATTGTTATTTCGGTCCTAATCTTCAAAAACCGAGTAACTGTCATGGGCATGACAGGCTTTGTAATCACAATCATTGGTGTGATTTTATACAGTGAAGCAAAGAAGAGATTCAACGCACCGCATTAGTCTTTGTATTCATTTTATTCACGGGTTGCAAAATTGTAAATATACAGAGTTATGTTTATCAAATAAATGCAAACCCGGCTTGAGGGAGCTTAAGATTTTGCATTGTTGTCAGCCTTTCATTTCTTTGGATTTTTTAAATTTTTAATAGCCAATCATGAATGGTGACTTACAAACTTGATATTTTGACACGATTAGGAGACTTAGGTTCATTGTTTAATAATTTTTTATTCACTTTGAATTCCAACTTGTTTCTTCATTCACATAAGCTTTGATGCGAAGTCTTGTAAAAATGAGAGTTAGAAGCTACAACAGGTGCCTAGGCACCTCTAATTACAGCAGAAAAGAATCTCACATATCTCTGAGATTCTCGGGCTAAATTGCAGGAAGGAAGTTCGGATCAACTCTGAGATTGCAGTGTGAGATTGAGGTCCAGTTTGGGTGCAAAAAGCAGAGAAGTTTCAACAAATAAGGGCTAACATACTTCAGTATTGAATCTACTTACCTCTCAAGGACCCGCGATACGAAACAATATCCGAAGATAAGGACACCTCTGAAATAAGGATCATAGTGCGTAAGTGTAAAGGAAATACAACAAAGTGTTAAGGGTCACACAGTGAAGAAGAAAACAAAAGAACAGTACTTGAAGGGTCTATCATATTCAGGCTAGGTCTGCACTCTTACCTGTGCAATCATAGTAGAGGCCGAAGGCTGTTTCACGAGTGTAAAATTTTGGTCTCAGGCTATCATTATGAGCAAGAGAGTGCTGGAAGGAGGCCGAAGGGAGGAGAATATTCGACCGAAGAAGAGGAGACTAGTGGAGTCCATAAGGACTAAGTCAAGAGCTAAGGAATATAGAGACCAATATTCTTCAAGTAACAGTGCTAGACAGTGCAGGGAAGAAAGGACCGAAGTATGAAGGCTGAGGAAAGAAAAAGACATTGACAAGGTCTTAGAGGTATACAAAGGTCAAGAGTCTAGGTCATGGTAATGGTAGTTGTCACTTCCCACTCTTAGCATATCACTATAAATAGGTTCCTAGGCACCTCACATTAAAGCAAAAAATAATCTAGCATATCTTTGAGAATCTCAGTCTAAATTGCAGGAAGGAAGTTCAGATCCACTCTGAGATTGTAGTGCGAGCTTGAGGTCCAGTTTGGGTACAAAAACAAAGGACAATTCAGCAAAAAAGGGTTAACATACTTGTGTTGAATCTACTTACCTCTGAAGGACTTGCAATAAGAAATAGTATCCGAAGATAAGGAAGGACGCCTCTGCAATAAGCATCACAATGCGTAAGTGTAAAGGCAATACAAAGAAGTGTTAAGGGTCATACAGCGAAGTGTTAAGGATCATATGGCGAAGTTTTAAGGGTCACGTAGCGAAGAAGAAGACAACAAAATAGTGCTTGAAGGGTTTATCATATTCGGACTAAGTCTGTACTCTTACCTCTGCAATCAAGTAGAGGTCGAAGGTTGTTTCAGGAGTGTAGTAGTTTGGTCTAAGGATATCATTAAGAGAAAGAGAGTGTTGGAAGGCGGCCGAAGGAGGGACACTCTTGGACCGAAGAATAGGAGACTAGTGGAGGCTCCCTGATCAAATCCTAAGCTATAACAAACCATAAAGATGCTTGCGAAAGTTAATCTATTGGGTTTCATGCCTGCCAATTTCATTTTTAAAAAATAAACAAACTCCTTACACTGCTCACTTTGTGCATAACCTGCGAGCATTACATTCCAATAAACCACACCTCTTTTAGGAATTTCATCAAACAGTTTCCATGCATCTCTGTTAAAATACCACATTTTTCATACATGTTGATAAAATTATTCCCCACAAACATGTTTGAATGAAACCCGGTTTTAATTATGTAAGAATGGACCTGACCTCCCTCTTCTATGGATTTTGAAACTGAATAATCGCTCCATCATCTTTTCCCGTTGAAGTCTCATGGCTTCAATATTTTCCTGAGTCGAACTCTCCAATGCATATCTGTAACGATAAGAGAGTTTTTGGCTCCCTCCTCTACTATTTCTATCGATGATAGAGTTTTTGGCTCCCTACTCCAGCTATGCTTTACTGTGTTGTTCACAAAATGTTATCCCTGTCTCATTTTCCCGCCAATCCTTGGCCATACCCTGTAAAAATTTAAGTTGAGTGGGAAAATTAAATTCAAATGTGTTCAAATTTAAGTGTTTGGTCGTACCCTCTTAAAATGTGGTGGAGTGGGAAATGACTTAAATGCATTTTAATTACAAGTTAAAAACTTTTGCCATAATGTAAAAAAAAATTATTTGAATAGAAGAAATATTTTAATTTTTTTTAAGCTATTTAAATATTATAAATATTTTAATATTTTTAAAAAGAAAGGTAGAAATAATGTTGAATTTTCAAGTCATTTTGTCTTCTCAACTTTTATTATTATTTTTATTGTATATGACGAGTATATATATATATATATCTTAACTTTCAGATTTACCAAAGTGTTTAGAGGGATCAAATATCTTTTCACTCTAAAAGAGTTTTGCACCTTAAGATATTTTGTCCCTTCCTCTTGGTGTTTGGTAGATCCAAATTTAAGATGGATCTAGATTGGTTTAATTATTAATTATAGTTATAATTATTATTATTATTATTAAGAAGACATTACAACATCTCTACCATGAGAGAGGAATTCATCTATAGACAAACCTTAGAGGCTCGTGGAAAAATTGCAAGCAGAGAAAGGGATGTGGAGTTTAAGACTAGAGCAAGGTGTAGTTTTGACGAAGATTGAATGGGTTGTGGACAATGTCAAGGTATGATATTCTTGTCAAAATATAAAATAAGTATGATAACCATGTGTTTTTTATCCACATGATATATATTTTTAAGTATAAAAATGGCCGCCATGATAAACCCTTTGAAGACACACAACTACTCATCAAATATGTTTTCTAGATAAGATGTTGGTTTCTTACTATCAGGCCCAAATGAAGGAGTTGGTGGATTATGCATTGGAGTAGGGTTTTTTCAACAAATATGGGCTAGTCCCAAAGATTTTATCCATTCTTATTTGGAAGTCAAATCAAAAAGTCACCATGTCACGGTTTCTAGGCCTACCAAGTCTTTGGAAAATCAAAGATAATGATTTGATAGGGCATTGATCTAGCGATTCGGAGGCCCTAACCCCTGCTCCAATTGTGCGTTGTTCTAGTTTTCTATTTTCAGCTAGCCCAAGGCCTGAGGCCGTTTGTCGAGGGCTACAAAACTCTTCTTGGGGTTCTCTGGCTTCGAATTGGTTTCCCTTTCATCCCAAAGATCAAAGGAAGACATACAATGTGTTATGAATTTCTTGGGGTTTTCAAAAGTTTCATAAGTTACAACTTTATCCGATTTTTTTTCTTGCTTGCATTTCATCTCAAGTGTCATTGGCCTCGCCCTCCTTCAAAAACCTATTGAAGGAGAGCCTTGCCCTGGTGACAGAGGAAGGTCGAATTGATGTTGAGAATGGTGTTTGGGTTTTCAAGGAGAAACCCTCTTGCAAACAAGAATGAGTTGGATGGTTGAGGGTGTCATTTGGATCTATATATATTAGGAATTGTTGTATGATTTTAAGGAATTGTTTACTACAATGGGAAATAGTGACATAGCAATCATATGTTAAATGAGCTCTCCTTGGAAGGCTTTAGCAAGAGATGGTGTAAGGCTTGACACAACATTACTTATCAACTATGATGACATGGCTATGCAAAGGCAAAGTAAATGGTTTAGTCCCTCTCATAGTACATTAACAATGTCACCCAGTTACTTAGCACACCATAGAATACCATGCATTCCCTCACTATGCAAGTTGGCCTTTATTTTTAGAATATTAGGAGTTGGAGGGTAAGCATGATGAGTTTGTCATTTTCTAAAGACGAGTCTATCATAAGGATAAGTACTTTAATATTGACCACTCACTTCTTATCATTCCCACACCATAAAAAAACCCTAAAAATGTCATTCTTAAAATCTCTTGTGTAGTTTCCTAATGTCATTCAAGTAGAATCTCGCAATTACTTATGTCAGTAATGGTGCAATCATTTTTGTATTCTCTTAAAGGAACTATTTCTAGATATGCACCCCATCAAACATAAATCATCAAGTCAAAATGAATGTAAATGAATGAATAAGAGAGTGTGTCGAGGAGTGTCAACGAGTATCAGGCGTGCCAATGACAAGGCATGTTAGGGAATGCTAGGGCATGTCAAGAAGTGTCAGGGTGTGCTAACATGTGCCAGATAGTGCCAATGCATGCCAATACATGCCATGTGTTAAGGCATGACAAGATGTGCCACGTGTTACTGTATGCGAACACGTGTCAAGGAGTGCCATACGACAAAAGGGAACACCAAGTTAAAATGCAAATAAATGAACACATACGAGGGTTAATAATTCAGGAACTTACCTTTACATGAGGGGGCACTAGACATACCAACACTAGTGCCAATACATGACAAAGGCTAAGTGCTAGTGTGTCTTAAGTGCCAAATCATTATCTATTACTTCTCTCTTAATTGTGACGATTGATCTCAAATAAATTTTATCTTAAACCAGGCCAAGGTATTATAGGGCATCCAAATACATGCCAATAATTGTCAAGTGCCACCAAAATCCAATATGTTCCAGGGAGTTATAGGGCATGCTATGGAGTTCCAAGAAATCTAAGGAGGGAGTGACAAGATATGTTAGATAGTTCCAAGGCATGCTAGAGTGTTAGGGAAGCATACCAAGATGTGCCAAGTGCCAATGTGTGTTGAGTGTTAGCAAGTGCCAGGGAAACACAAGAGATAACTATGTCAAAATGCATGTAAATGAATGAATAAGAGTGTGTGACAAGGAGTTTCAGCAAGTTCCAGGTGTGTTAAGGAGGGAGTGCCATGGTATGGTAGGCAGCTCTAAGTCATGCTAGTGTGCTTGAGTGGAATGCGACCAAGATGTGCTAGGTGTCAAAGTGTGCCAACACATGCTAGGAAGTGTTAGGGAGTCTTAGGGACACAGAAGGGAGAAGTAGGTGAAAATAACGCGTGAAAATGAATGATTACGATATCGTGACAGGAAGTGTTAGTGACTCCGAAGTGTGCTAAGGACAGAGTGACAAGGTATGTTAGGCAGTGATAACACATGCTAGAGGCCACGAAAACATGCCAAGATGTGTCAAGTTCTAGGGTGTGCTAATGCATGTTAAGGAGTGTTATGGAGTGCCAGGGAAAAACAAGGGAGCACTAGTTTTAAATGCATGGAAATGAATGAATAAGAGTGTGTGACAATGATTGTTAGTGAGTTCCAAGTGTGCTAAGGAGGGAGCGACAAGGTATCTTAGGTAGTGCCAAGGAATGCTAGAGTGCCAGTGTGACATGCCAATATGTGCCAAGTGCCAGGGTGTGCCAATGTGTGCTAGGGAGTGTTAGGGAGTGCCACGGAAACACAAGGGAGAACTAGTTCAAAATGCATGGAAATTAACAGATAAGAGTGTGTGATAAGGAGTGTCAATAAGTTTCAAGTGTGCCAAGGCATCTATGGGAATGGTAAGGTGCGTTCGAGAGTTCCAAAGCATGCCAAGGAATGTAGGGGATGTTAACATGTTGCACACCCCACAACAATTTTGCGACAAAATGGAGAAAATATTCAAGAAATTCCTTTAGGGAGAGATTCATTAGTTGAAAAAATGGTCCTTGGTAGCATGGTCTGAACCTCATCAAACCTAAGATGGAAGGGATAGAGACATTTATTCTCCACATGACTTGTAAGGGACGAAATTATGGTGGATATGGGCACAAGGAGGAACGGGATTATGGAAGCATATATGGATGAGGAAATACGGCATGCCCAACCGTACAAAGGATATTTTAAGATACCTGGACCCCCCTGAAGGATCGACCATCTGGAATCTAGCAGCCCAAAATAGAGATCTTATTTTGTAGCATTTATTATGGGAAATAATGAATGGAAAAACAACTCTCTTTTAGAATGAATCCTAGCAACAGAGGGGCAAATTATTCCCTAAACAGGAGTTGAGTGAATGGTTCACTTATGCTATGAACACCAATTATAAAACGGTAAACCAATACTGGAGGGAAGATACCATTAACGGTGGATGGAGAAGATGGAAAACATGATAGATTGGCCAAATGTGACGAATTCAGATCAATGGATACATTTGAAGGAGCTAGAATCAAGAAGTATCACCTTCGAGGAAGGGTCAGACATATTGATATGGGGCTATGCTACGAAAGGATTATTTACGGTCAAGGAAGCTTACATGATAAAAGCAAGATGGGGACAGGGGAATCAACATCAAAACTGGAGGAAAATTTGGGGAGGGAAGTGGTGGTCGAAGGTGACCTACGAGTGAAATCCCGAAGTTGGGAAACACTTTTTGGGAGATGGCTAGAATTTGGGTGAAATTTTTAATTTCTCGTTCGAGAAAATAGTCAACTGAATTTCTCGACCGAGAGTTTTTAAAACTCTCGTCCGAGATATTTTTAATGTTTCAGCCGAGAGTTTGATTGGGCTTGACCGGAGTTAAAATACTCTCGGATGAGACTTAAGTATTTTCTCGTCCGAGAGTTTTATTGACATAAACTCTCGGGTAAACTCTCATCCTAGAGTTTATAAAACTCTCGTCCTAGAGTTTATATAACTCTCATCCTAGAGTTATAAAACTCTCGTCCTAGAGATGTTGTTAGATGGACAACAACATGGTGGGATTGGACAAGGTTATGGGCTGATTAAGGAATCCACAGAGGCGGTAGTGAAACCCTAGCCACAAATCTCTTACATTAATATAGCTCATGGTGGTTAAACCCTAGCCAATTTAGTAATTGGCATGGATCCAAAGGCTTTTGGAGATGCCAGACAAGTAATAGAAGATGGCCGAACATATAAATACTACCAAGAAATCTTTAAGGCTTTTTGGAGATGCCAGACAAGCAATATAATATGGCCAAACCCTGACCCCATTGTCCTGCCCCAACGTAGGTTTTTGGAGATGCCAGACAAGCAATAGAAGCTGGTCAAACCCTGACCTCATTGTCCTGCCCCAACAATATATGTTGAAGCAGTCAAATCCTGACCCCGTTGTCCTGCCCCAACAAATATGTTGAAGCGAAAGCTGAATTGACTAAACGAAAACATTGCAATCAACGACACAACACTTAATCAAACTAATACATACTAGATTCCTAGGTTCAAAACCCTCGCCCTTCAATTTTGAAGTACCTTGCTCGTCCTTGAGCTTGGCAGCCATGACCCATATTTTCCCTTCAAAAGCTGAGACGTCGTGATATTCACCGAAAATCTGTGTACCAATTCCACAATCCCAAGTTTTGTCAAACCCTCAGAGCCTTTGGAAGCACTCACTTCGATACCCGCACAGCTAAAACCCAAACTCAAACTTCGATTTTAAGTGGAGCTCTGTCACACCAGTCAGGCCCTCAAAACCGTGCGGGATTTAACGTGATTGGGCATTGCAGATATAAAAACGACGGCTCCCGTGGATTTTTTTGGCCTGTTGGCCAGTCGGGGCTTTATGAGGTGCAGAAAACATGCCTCTGATGTGGGAGCTGAGATTTGGGTTGTTGTAGAAGACGAAGACTTAAAAGAATACAAAAGGTGATGAATCTGAAAGCATCAAGGCTAGGGACAAGGATTATGAGTTAGGATATAACCACACCTTCACCTCTGATGGGTGGGTTGCCTCAGCTACGGTCAACTTGCTCGCCTGCATAAGAGTGTGTGACAGGGAGCGTTAGCGAGTTCTAGGTGTCTCGAGGAGGGAGTAACATGGAATGATAGGCAGTGTTAAGTCATGTTATAGTGTCACGGCGACATGCATCCAAGATGTGCCAGGTGCCAAGGTGTGCCAACATGCGCTAGGAAGTGTTAGGGACTGTCAGGGAAACACAAGGGAGCATTTACGTTGAATTGCCAACATATATGGCTAGGAGCATTTAAAAAATGCAAGGCTAATTTGACTTCATGAAGAAAAGAAACCATGCATATATGGCTAGGTTGAATTGCATCATGTGGAGTTTCCAAGAAGAGGCTCACACGCAAGGTGTGGGAATAAAAGTTTATTTTCTCTAAAATAGTATGATGCATAGAGAGGCTAAAATAAAAAAGGATAAGGTGTATAAAAATATCAAAAGGCCCTCAAGCGAGGCATCGCTTCCTAGGATAGATTAGAGCTCTAGGCATCCTCCAATTTTGAACAAAATACGATGGTGGAATTTCACATAAATTGATGCCCTAACTATCACACCAAGAGGGAACCCTTGATGCTCCTTTGACTTGAGGATTTCTTGAAGGTTTGCACTTTGTAGTTCATCATTCAAAACCTATTATCTTAACTATAAATGATCATTGGATGAGCCTTTACCACGGTATATCTCCCAAAATTTAGTCTCTTATAGTATTTCCCTAAACCCGAGATCATCTTTCCCTCGAGCCTTTCTTGGAGAGTCCTTCTTTTGCTTCTAAAGTAGGGAACCTATTATCTAATCCTCTTATTTGAATGGGCATTGGAAATCACATTGTGCATCATTATTGGTCTCATCATTCTAGTAATTTCCCTATACCGAGACTCCTCCCATCAGTGAAAGTTCATAAAGAGCAGGGGAAATTGAATGAGGCGACAATGGGTCCTTGTCCCATTGTTTCCACTTGATCTAGTAGTAGTCCCTTTGGAACCCCTCCTACGACCCTTGCTAATTTAAGCGCTAACATTTTAAAAAAAAAAAGTATAAAGCAGATGGCTCATTTGAAAAGAATAAATCTAGGCTTGTGGCAAAAGTTTTTACACAAAAAGAAGGGGTCTTTTATGAGAATAATTTTTTCCCCATAGAAAAATGGGATACCATATGGACATTCTTTGCCCTAGAAACTCAAAAAGTTGGAAATTCCATCAAATGGATGTAAAAACTGCTTTCTTGAATGGAGATATGAAAGAGAATGTTTTTGTGTCCCAACCAGAAGGATTTTTTGTGAAAGGTTAGGAACATAAAGCATGTAAGCGGTAAAATCCTTGTATGGCCTCAAGAAAGCACCACGAGCCTGGTATAATAAGGGGTTAGGGGAATAGGGGCTTAGGGGTTAGAGGTTTAGGGTTTAGGGGAATAATGTGTTAGTGGTTAAGGGGTTAGGGATTGGGGGCTTAAGGGTTAATAGATTTAGGCGCATTTAGGGGTTAGGGGCATAATGAGTTAGTATTTAAGGGATTAGGGATTCGGGTTAGGGGAATAATGAGTTAGTGGTTAAGGGGTTATGGATTGGGGGGTTAGGGGTTAGGGGATTTAGGCGCATTTAGGGGTTAGGGGAATAATGAGTTAGTGGTTAAGGGATTAGGGATTGGGGGTTTAGAGGTTAGGGGATTTAGGCGCAGTTAGGGGTTAGGTGAATAATGAGCTAGTGGTTAAAGGATTAGGGATTAGGGACTTAGGGGATTTAGAAGTTAAGGATTTTAGGGGTTAGGGGTGAGGGGTTAATGGGTTAATGGTTAAGCGTTAACAATTTAGGGGTTAAGGGGTTAGGGATTTAGGTGTTAGTGGTTTAGGGTTTAAGGGTTTAGAGGTTTAGGGTTTTAGGGGTTAAATGGGTTAGGGTTTTAGGGGTTTAGGGGGTTAAATGGGTTTAGGGGTTTAGAGGTTTAGGGGGTTAGGAGATTTAGCAGTTAAGGATTTTAGGGGTTAGGAGTTAAGGGGTTAAGGGGTTAAAGGTTAAGGGGTTAGATGTTTAGGTTGTTAAATGGGTTAGGGGTTTAAAGGTTTAGAGGGTTAGGGGATTTAGCAGTTAAGGATTTTAGCGGTTAGGGGTTAGGTTTTGGGGGTTAAATGGGTTAGGTTTTTAGGGGTTTAAGGGGTTAAATGGGTTAGGGTTGCGAATTAGGGTTTAAGGGGTTAGGGGTTAAAGGTTTAGAGGTTTAGGGTTTAGGGGGTTAAATGGGTTAGGGGTTTAGGGTTTAGGGGGTTAAATGGGTGAGGGGTTATAGCCATTTATTAGGTGAACAAGGCATAATATAGTTGTAGTAACCATAACTTGGTCAAGTTGTTATAGTCAAGGAAAGACTTGGTTGGGATCCCAAGTTCCAAAAAAGTAAGGGTAATTGTGAGGGCATGAGAACTAAGGATTGTCGGTGTGTGCCAAGGAATGAAAAGGCATGCTAACACATGCTAGAAAGTGTCAATGGATGTTGAGGAGTGTTAGGGAGTGCCAGGACATTGCAAGGGAGAACTAGGTCAAAATGCATGGAAATGAACGAATAAGAGTGTGTGCCAAGTAGTGTCAATGAAATCCAAGTGTCTCAAGTATAAAGTGTGTTAGGGGAAGGCCGAAATAAGACTTTTAGCAGGTAAGCCTATGGTTACATAAAGGGTTGCACAAAGTAGTTTCAGACAAAGGGAAACTTTGGGTTGGGCACAACATTTATTTTCCAATGACTTGGTTGGGTTCCCAAGTCACAAAAAAAGTAAGGTTATCTATGACGGCATGAAAGCTAAGGAATAACAAGGTGTGTCAGGGAATTCCTAGAAGTACTAACACATGTTAGGCAGTTCCAAGGCATGATAGGCATGCCAAGATGTGGTAGGTGCTAGGGTGTAGCATGAATACATGCTAGGGAGTGTGAGGGCCAAGTGTCAAGGAAACACAACGGAGCACTAGTTTAGGTAAGCAAAGTTTCCATTTTTTTAACTTTTGGATATATTCTATATGCTCTTGAGAGAATTTCAACCTTTTAAATAAAACTACAAACAAATGTACATTCATGCAATAATTACTAATTGATTTGGGGTTGACTCAACAAATTGTAGCATGTTGGCTTGTTGAATTTGTTAGTAAGTTAATTAGGGCTTGATAAATTTGTAAGCTTCAGTGGGATTTATTGCAGTTGCATGTGTTTTAGAGAAGTGAGTTTGGAGTGGTGGTTGTGCTTTCTTTATTGAATTTGATTTCTTTGGTTCTTCTTCTTGTGCATGCCCACTGTGGTATATTCTTGTTAGTGGTTAAGGGGTTAGGGATTGGGGGCTTAAGGGTTAGGGGCATAATGAATTAGTATTTAAGGGATTAGGGATTGGGGTTAGGGGAATAATGAGTTAATGGTTAAGGGGTTATGGATTGGGGGTTTAGGGGTTAGGGGATTTAGGCGCATTTAGGGGTTAGAGGAATAATGAGTTATTGGTTAAGGGATTAGGGATTGGGGGCTTAGGTGTTAGGGGATTTAGGCGCAATTAGGGGTTAGGTGAATAATGAGATAATGGTTAAGGGATTAGGGGCTTAGGGCTTAATTAGTGGATTTAGCAGTTAAGGATTTTAGGGGTTAGGGTTGAGGGGTTAATGGGTTAATGGTTAAGCGTTAACGGTTTAGGGGTTTAGGGGTTTAGGTGTTAGTGGTTTAGGGGTTTAAGGGTTTAGAGGTTTAGGGTTTAGGAGTTAAATGGGTTAGGGTTTTAGGGGTTTAGGGGGTTAAATGGGTTAGGGGTTGGGAATTAGGGCTTAAGGGCTTAGGGGTTAAGGGTTAGACGTTTAGGTTTTATGGGTTTAAATGGGTTTAGGGGTTTAGAGGTTTATGGGGTTAGGGGATTTAGCAGTTAAGGATTTTAGGGGTTAGGGGTTAGGGGTTAAGGGGTTAATGGGTTAGAGGTTAAGGGGTTAGAGGTTTAGGGTGTTAAATGGGTTAGGGGTTAAGAGGTTTAGGGGGTTAGGGGATTTAGTAGTTAAGTATTTTAGGGGTTAGGGTTTGGGGGTTAAATGGGTTAGGGTTTTAGGGGTTTAGGGGGTTAAATGGGTTAGGGGTCGGGAATTAGGGTTTAAGGGGTTAGGGGTTAAGGGTTTAGGGGGTTAAATGGGTTAGGGGTTTAGTGTTTAGGGGGCTAAATGGGTGAGGGGTTATAGTCATTTCTTAGGTGAACAAGGCATAATCTAGTTGTAGTAACCGTAACTTGGTCAAGTTGTTATATTCAAGGCAAGACTTGGGTGGGTTCCCAAGTTCCAAAAAAGTAAGGGTAATTGTGAGGGCATGATAACTAAGGAGTGTCAATGCATGCCAAGGAATGAAAAGGCATGCTAACACATGCTAGAAAGTGTTAATGGATGTTGAGGACTGTTAGGGAGTGCCAGGACATTGCAAGGGAGAACTAGGTCAAAATGCATGGAAATGAACGAATAAGAGTGTGTGCCAAGTAGTGTCAATGAATTCCAAGTGTCTCAAGGATAAAGTGTGTTAGGAGAAGGTCAGAATAAGACTTGTAGGAGGTAAGCCTATGGTTACATAAAGGGTTGGAAAAAGTAGTTTCAAACAAAGGGAAACTTTGGGTTGGGCACAACATCGATTTTCCAATGACTTGGTTGGGTTCCCAAGTCACAAAAAAAGCAAGGTTATCTATGACGACATGAAAGCTAAGGAATACCAAGGTGTGTCAGGGAATTCCTAGAAGTACTAAGACATGTTAGGCAGTTCCAAGGCATGATAGGCATGCCAAGATGTGGCAGGTGCTAGGGTGTGGCATGAACACATCTAGGGAGTGTGAGGGCCAAGTGTCAGCGAAACACAAAGGGGCACTAGTTTAAAATGCATGGAAATGAATTATAAGCCAGTTCCAGGTGTGTTAAGAAGGGAGTGACACGGTATTCTTGGAAGTGCCAAGGCATGTTAGAGTGCTAGGGAAGCATACAAAGTTGTTCCAAGTGCCTAGGTGTGCCAATGCGTGCTAAGGAGTGTTAGGGAGTGCCAGGAAAACATGACAGAGGCGCACTAGGTCAAAATTCATAAATGAATGAATAAGAGTGTGTGACAGGGTGTGTTAGCGAGTTCTAGGTGTCTCGAGGAGGGAGTTACATGGTATGATAGGCAATACTAAGTCATGTTATAGTGTCAGGGCGACATGCATCCAAGATTTTAGATATTCACATATGAGATAGTCACAAGATGTCAACAAAATCACATACTTATCGAAATCCTCAACCAGTAATATGCTACATTGCTTCTTAATGTGCTTGCAACTAGGTAGGCATCAAAGAAAATCATTGCAATGGGTTAAGGGGATCTAAGAGAGAATTATGTAAGGAGTTCCTTCTAGCTGGTAAAGGACATTGGTATTACAATTGTTAAAGGGGGTGGCCTACAAGGATACATTGGTAGCTGTTGATGCAAGAGCATAATTTCAACAATTTATTTCAAAATTTGTATTTGCCCTCCATAAGGTCTTAGAGATTTTTGGAAGAGGAAGTTGGTTTCCTTGTTGTTCTATAATTTTGTAGAATTTCTAATTTCATGTTTGGGATAGGAAATTTTAGTAATTTTAGGCATAAATTAAGATTTTTTCTTATTTTTAAGGTCTCCTAGTCATTAGGAAAGTTGAGTCTTATGATTAGGATTACTTGTGGCATCCTATGTATTTTTCAAACTCCAATACACCAAGGAAAATATGTGGAGGACATTTGGGGGAAATGTGGTTGTCCATGAAATGTAGATTGGATTTGGGGAACTTGTAACTCTTTTCCTTGGACCCTACTAGTTCTTAGAGGTTGTATTTGGAGCAGTTAGCAGGAAAAAACATAATATTCCCAAGAATATTAGTGTTGGAGCAGTTATGGTTAAAACACGAGATTCAAAGTTCAAATCCCCTTGAGTTGCCAACCTAAAAATAATATTTTTTTATCTATTTATTTATTAAATTTTTAGAATGTGGTTTAATGAAATAAAAAAAATATAATATAAAAGAAATAAATATGACATGATTAAATTTCATGTGGTTTGAATATCCATTTTCAAAAATAAAAAATATAATTTTATCCACTATCCACTCATGATATTTCAATGCAAACTTCCCAATGCTAATGATTTTGTCTTAATTTCTAACTATCTTAAATGGGTTTCGTCTTAATTGTCATTGTCTTAAGTCGCCATTGTCTTAAATATAAAGTTCTGTCTTAAATATTTTTGTCTCAAAGTGCTTTTGTCTTAAATCTAAATTTTTGTCTTAAAATATTTTTGTCTCAAATTGCTTTTGTATTAAAATATATTTGTCTCAAACTGCTTTTGTCTTAAATATAAAGTTTTGTCTTAAAATATTTTTGTCTCAAATTCGTTTTGTCTTAAATATAAAATTTTGTCTTAAAATACTTTTGTCTTAAATTTTTTGTCTCAAATTGTTTTTGTCTTAAATATTTTTATCTCAAATTGTTTTTGTCTTAAATAGAAAATTTTGTCTCAAATTATTAAGACAAAAGATTTCTTTTGTCTTAAACAAATGTCTTAAAATACCCTTGGTGTAGTAGTGACTTAACTTTCTCCATTAATTTCTAACACTCCCCCTTAATGGAGAAAGGGTACTAAAAAAGAAATAACATATGCCTGCTGGTCTAGTCTCAGCTAGGCTTACAATGGTAAAAAACATAAAAGAAAACTTGGTAATAGAGTTTTCAGAGTTTTCATCTTAGTCTTCTTTGCGTGAGATCCATGCTTGTTCATTTGTGGATGAGGCTTCATCTTCACTTTCTTTGCCATGAGATAGTGGTGTATCTTTGCCTCATTTCTTCCCCTGTGAAGGAAACCTTGATTTCTTGTTCTCATCCTTCTAAGAATCATGGTAGGCTCAATAGGAGACTGTTCCTTCTCACTATTTCCGGTGTCAATCATCTGAACATCAGCGATGATATCTTCACCATTGATTACAACAATTTCTGTGTTAATTTCATAAAGACATGGTGTTTCAAGCCATGCTTCAAGAAACTTCAATTCTTCTTCAAAATTTATTGCTGATTCTTGCCTACCAATATTTTCATCTTCTTGCTCCTTCATAAGAGCTTTCATTTCACCATCTCTCCCTACTTCATCCTTTTCTGCTGACATAATTATGCCTTCATCCAGTTCTGTTGCTACAAGCATGTTCTGCATTTAGACATGCTCACGGGGGTGGTGGATCCGTGACGAGGGAACGAGATCCAACGACACATAATAATTTTATGCTCACGACTGTAATTATATACTCCTCTGCCACGTTGCTGGTTAACGCCCCCTCAACAGCGTCAACACAAGAACTACGCCTCCTTCACATGCGTGGCTCACATGGGCTAGCAACTCGGCTTACAACGCTATAGCCTCACAATGCTGCTCAATCCATCAATTCCACTCGGTGACTGAGTCTCCCTTACGGTGGCCTTCAAACAATCGGCATCCATACACCACAGATTGCATCAACCAATGAACCCGATCCTCTACGCAGGCTCTACGACGGGATGATTATCCATGTAACAGGCTCTTTGTCACGCGGAAGAGCAGCATAGATCGGACGTTCCCTACTCACAGGCGTATAACCAGTGTATCAAGTCGTCCACCATGGGGCTTACACAAGAGGCAATCCAGATGCCGCTGCACCACAGAGCTTCACAACGCTCCACCACGCAGATCCGATTCTCCAATATCTGCGTTTCTCTTGCAATCTCCGTTCCCTCGTCACGGGATCCTCGTCACGGGATTTTATAAAGGAGATTTTTTTTTTTTATAGACTTTGTTACAATATTATATTACGACTTAGGAATAAGATATCTCAAAAACTATAGCTAATATTCATATCCCATGTTTATATGGAATTTTTTTTTAATTAATCAATTCAATTACATAGGCAAAAACTATGTGACTACTTTTAAGATAAATAAATATTTTTAAGGATAATTTATAATATTTTATGAAGATTAAATCTCTACATTACACTTATTAATTCTGGATACTTAAATTTGGATTCTACAAATCCTATTATAAAATAGA
>JAXQQM020078778.1:0-156794 GCA_034641835.2 Pinus albicaulis | reverse complement strand
ATGCCACAGGTTTGATCTAATTTGGATTCCCCAAGACAAAGTTGTGTCCAATCTCCCACAATGACCTAATTTTGGACTGGTTCAGTAGAGAAAACTTGCAGGACTTGCCACGTGTCACTGTTTCATCCTTTGTCTCTGAAATTGATAGCCAAGAAACTACAATCCGTGTACTTGTGACCACTTTTTACAGCACTCAAATCCACTACCCAGAGAGAGAGTTATTAAACTTTTCCCACGATCACCTCTTTGAGATGAAATTCAGGAGCCTGAAAAAGCACTACCTTCCACAGATCATATCTCCAAAAATATTGCGAACCAAGCTCTGAAATGTTTTGACATATCTCCTCAAGATTTCAGCTTCGCACCATATGGATTTCAGATTCTGAACCTTCGTAGAAAAAAAATTATAGCGAAAATGCCACGATGACCTGTTTAGGAGCTTGAAAAAAGACCTAACTTCCACAGATGATATCTCCGAAAATATTGCGAACCAAGTGCTGAAATTTTTAGAAAATCTTCCTCAAGATTTCAGCTTCCCACCCTAAAAATTTCAGCTTCTGAAACTTCGTAGAAAAACAGTTATAGCGAAAATTCCACGATGACCTGTTTGGAGCAGCGAAACCCTAGAATCCAAAGCTCTGATACCAAATGTTGTGTAACCAACTCCAAAAATAGAAAAAAAGAGATATCAACGCCTTAGAAATGAGCCACTTCGAGGGGGCAACCTCCAATACATTACATAAATGAAAAATTCTTGGATGGATACAATTTACAAAACCTCCTTTCTATATATAGGAGTCCATGGGGCCATAATGTAATCCTAGTGGGCCACAATGTAATCCTAGCCGACCTAACAATAATAATTTTAGGGCACAATAATAACAAAATGGGGGTTACAAGGGTACAATAATAACAATAAGGGGGTTACACTAACAATAATAAGGGACTATACTAGTGATATAGGGACCTAACAAGTTGCAATCCATTTTCTCCTTTTACCATCAGGGTCTTGACTCAGAATGTCCTTGACAACAGTATGTGGGACAAAAGCAATTATGTGAGAGTGTAAAATATAGACCCTAAAGTCCTTTAATGCTTTCACTAATGCTAAGGCTTGTTTCTCCATGATATTATAATTGAGAGGAGCGTCTCTTAAGGCCCTACTAAAGAAGGATATTGGTTGTTCCTGCCCCAAATCATTCTTTTGAAGTAGAACTGCAACTATTGTAAGCTCAGATGCAAAAGAAAAGATGTAAAAATCTTTGGTAAAATTTGGACTAATCAGGACTGGTGTTTGAGTAAGAGCTTGTTTGACCAGTTCGAATGATTTTTTAGCTGGTAAAGACCATTTCACACCCACATCTTTCTTGAGCATGTTTGTAATGTTTTTTAATAGCTCAGCAAGGTTGGGAATAAACCTTCTCAAAAAATTAATCTTTCCAATGAAAGATTGCAATTCTTTGAGGCTTCTAGGATGGCTGATTTGCAATATGCCATCTATCCTTGTAGGGTCTATTTTGATTCCCTCTTCTGAAATTATGTGACCAAGGAGTTTCCATTCTTGGAGTCCAAAGAGGGTCTTCTTGGGATTTAGTGATAAGCCAAATTTCCTACATTTCTCAAAAACCTTTCTTAGGTGAATCAAATGTTCTTCATCAGTTTTCGAGAAAACAGTTATGTCATCAAGGTAAATAATTATAAAATAGCCAATATCTTCAAAGAAGGCTATGTCCATGGCCCTTTTGAAGGTGGCCCCTGCGTTCATTAATCCGAAAGGCATTTTGACATACATAAAGGTGCCCCAAGGTGTGGTAAAAGCAGTTTTGATTTGGTCACTTGGGAAGACTAACACCTGATTGTAACCTGAGAACCCATCTAATAGGGATATTCTTCTTGACCCAACTACCCTTTGAAGTATATGGTCCATCTTGGGTAATGGGTAGTTGTCTTTTAGAGAGGCTCTGTTTAAATTTCTGAAGTCAATACAAAGCCTGATTTCCCCTGTTTTCTTTCTAACAGAAACTAAGTTTGAGACCCATTCTAAAAATCTAATGGGTACTATGATCCCAGCATTGTACATTTTCTCAATTTCTGCCTTAACCAAAGGTAATAAAAGGGGATTTATTCTCCTTAGTTTTTGCTTGAAAGGCCTTTGATTTTCCTTCAAGGGAATTTTATGCTGGATGATGCTGGTATCATATGATTTTAAGTCTTTGTATTCCCAAGCAAACACATATTTAAATTCTTTGAAAAGCTCTATGTATTTCAATTTTATGTGAGCTGGGAGGGTGCTAGATAGCTTGATCGTCTTAGGTTCTGCTAGACTGCCTATGTTATGATCTTCTATATTTTTTTCCACAGGCTCCATTCTTGGTTCTTTAGCTACATCGTTGAGATCAAACAGGTGTTCTAGAGGTGTGAGACCTGTTGGGATCTTATCATTTTTGAATTGTAAGACTTCCAAGTCTTCTTGGTCTTCATTTTTCACTACCTCTGCTTCAAATAGATTTTCGCAATGATTTATATTAGCAGAATATGTCATTTCAACCTCTGGGATTTGTTCAATATACAAACAGTTTTCTTCATGGCTGGTTTCTAGTGTTGGTATGCTGAAATCATTTTCTGATTTCAAGAAATCATCTATGTGTTTGTCAGATTCAAACACCTGCCAATGATCTTCGTTATCAGGCACAGCAGGTCTGTGTTTCACCTTTATACTGAGTTGTCCATTTATCTCAGGTACTGGGCAATTGCTGGCAGCGAAGGCAAGTTCATTTGCTAGATGATTGAGTGCTCTAGGGATAAAAATGAGTTCATATTTTTCGAAAGTTTTTAGTAGGTCGAGGGCAGCGTTTCGATATTCCCTAAGCCTTGGATTCTTGGATGAGTATTCACCTTTGATTTGTTTGATGATAAGTTCAAAATCCCCTAAAATAGATATCCTTTGGGCTCCTAATTCTTTAAGCAATTGTAAACCTAGGAGAAGTGCTTTGTACTCGGAAATATTGTTAGTGCATGGGAAATATAACTTGTATGAAAAACTCGGATTTGTGTTCTGAATCCAGACACCTGCCCCTGCACTAGTTTTATTACAGGATCCATCGAAATTTACTGTCCAGAGTATGTTTGACTCATTTTCACTTTCTTGTTGTTGTTGATTGTCAATATTTTGAAGTTGATTCGAGGTAAGATTGGATTGTTCTGGTGAATTGATTGGGTCCATGTTTTCTTTACCTTGTTGGGTAATTTCATCTTCGTTACACAAGATAAAGGAGTCTAAACTTGATTGAATAGAATAGATTGGAATGTTATTTGGTTTGTCCATGTTACTCACCATGTACTTCATGTGGGATTCTCTGTATAGTCTTATGTTTTTGTTAAAAACAGGGATGGTGGCATAAGACATATCCATTTGAAGGCTTCCCTGAAGTTTGGCTCCCCATGATCTTGATAAGAGCATGCCATACTTAGGGGGAATGTCAGCTACAACTACATCCATTACTAGATTCTTGGCAAGGATATGAGCTAAGTTAACACATAAATCTTTGATTAAACCCAAACATTTGACTCTGCTTGAGTCAAAAGAATACAAATCTTTGTATGGTTTAGTAATCTCTAAGCCTAGACTTTCCATTACTACTTTGGGCATTAGATTGTGTGAAGCTCCAAAATCTAACATGGCGTTGTGCATAATTTTATCGTGTATGTTCAAACTAACATAGAAGGGAGGGACTGGTCCTTCTTGATATTTTCCTTCAACCTCTGGGCCAAACAACAACTCAGGTTTGTCATCTGTCAAGTTTAAGGTGTCAGTATCACTTCCTAAGTTTAAAGCTTTCAAAACTTGGTTTTTGTACACTTCTTGGGTTACTAGTTCAGCTAGGGGGATGGTAATTTTTATCTTAGCAATCTCTCCCTCAAGGCTGAAAGGAATAATTGACTTGTTAATCTTTACATCTGTTTTTTCAATTGAATTCTTTTCAGCAACTTTGATTTGTTGAACCTTGCTTGAACTAGTGATAGGAATAGTTTTACTAGGACCACTAGCTGAAGTGCTAAGGGTGCTTTGTTCAACATTTGGCTGGATTCCTTTGTCTTTATTTAAATCTGGTTTTTTGGCCGAAATGTTGGTTTTTTCTGCTGTCTTCTTGGGCCGGTTTTCTGCGTTTTTCTTGACAGCAGTGCTAGTATTCTTATCTTTTGGATTTTCTACACTTCCCTTGCTCCTAAGATTATACTGTTTGTGTACCTCCATGAATGCATTTTCAAAACCCAATCTATAATCATCAGAATATTCATTGGTGTTTGTATTCTGATTATTAGAGAAGAAACCTTGTTCTTCCTCAGTGAGGAAAACATCATCGCCACTGTCTGATCCAATCAAGTTTACATGTGATTCTTCCAACCTTTCCAACTCCCTGTCTTCCTCATATTGATCTACATAGTTTTGTTGAAAGGGAGGTCTAATTTGTTGGTCACTTTCTTTTTGCTTATCTTGATTGTTATCTCTTCTATAATTCTGATTTCTATTTCTGTTTTGATTGTTTTGAAGTGCAGTCTGGTTTTGATTTGTTTGTGCTTTCTTAATTATGTTCATCTCTTTCATCATTTCTTCCAACATTCTCTCCATTTTTGAGCTTGAAGTAGAGGGAGGGGATTCCTCTCTGAAAGATACTCTTTTTTCAGTTTTCATTCTTGCTCTCTTTTCTATTAAGTTGACTTCCACAGAAAGAGCACCCCTTTGCATATCTTCAAGAGTTGCAAAATCTCTTTCTCTTAGTGAATAAGTCATGTCAGAGTCAAATCCTTCAGGAAACTTGTTTAAGGCTGAGCCTTGTGGAGGTTTTAGTTCTGGGGAAAGTGCATTATATACACTGTTAAATCTAGTGCAATATGCTTGTACACTTTCCCAAGGTTTCCTACGGAGATTGTTGTAATCAGCAAGGACTTGGAGAGGATTCTTCTTTACTTCCCATTTGTTTAGGAATGTTTGATGGAAGGCTTGGAGGTCGTTAATACTACAGGGGGCTAAACCTTTAAACCATTTTCTTACTTCTCCCCCTAAGCTTTGAGCAAATAATCTAAGTTTGACAGAATCATCATCAATTTCATTTCGGTCAAAATAGTCATTCATCTTATCCACATGTTGTGATGCAGTTGTAGCATTATTAGCATCATATAATGGAATTTTGGACTGATAGTCCTGTGGAAGATTGACTAGTGGTACAATAAGGGCTAAGGGAGCATACCATGCTGCCATGATATGTGGTGGGGGTGGATTAACAAGTGGTGGATTGACAAGAGGGAAAGTGGGCTGAGGTGTGGTGGTTTGAACAATGGATGTAGGATGAGTAGAAGTGGATGGACCAGGAGTAGACTGCTGAGCTGATCTTGGATGAGAGACACCTAGGATGTGAAGAAAATGTAAATCAGGAGGTGTTGTTTCTCTGCTGCCAAGATGTTCACTTGTTTCAGGAGATGATAGTGAAGACTCAGAATCTAGTTGTTCTAACTCACTAAATGACCTAGTCCTAAATGGATTAACCAAGTCAGCTTGTGAGTGTTGTAGAGCTGAAAGTTTTTCAGGAACTGATTTAGCTCTTAGGGGTGATCTGAAAACAATTGATAATTTAATCTTAGGAGACTTCCAGAGGATACTTTCTGGGTCATCAACTATTTTAGGTGGGTTGGGGTCAGGATGGGCTCTAGTGTAGATATTTCTAGAAGCCACTATGGTGTGTTTTTAGACCCAAAATAACAAGAAAAGTTCAACCAAGTATGACAATCTTTGAGAGGTTAACTGATATGTTTACACAAATTTTGATCCTACAGTCCTCTAACTAGATTTGGAAAATGTTATAATGGTAAGGGTTCTTTCCAGCGGAGTCTTAAGGTCTGCTCAGGATTGTGGAGTCGCCAGGTGGAAATTTTAGAGTGTTTTCAAAGAGGTACACTGTCCACCACAGTGCTTGTGAAACATCCTTTTTCAAGGATATCCCGAAACATAAAAAACTCTAACCAGAGATTGACTGGGAAGGAATTCACCAGATATATCACCTCTAAAAGAGGATGAGATCTGGAGGCTATCTGGCCCTTTCCAGAGTCTGCCTAAGAGTACAAGGTAAAACACATCAAAGGTAAGTGATATGTGGGAATGAGTGTTTCACTATAAAGTGGAAGTTTTTAGCTCGTGAGGAGGTAAAAGGTTCTATGGTCCACTACCATGTTTATTATGAAGCCAAACTTGAAATATTTTTGGGTTTTTCTGAGTTTATTTTGGTTTTATAGGTTAAGAGAGTGTTCTAAGTCTGATTTTTCACTTAGCTAAGGTGTTCAAACAAACAAAGTTTCTCTTATGGCTTGGTAACTGGTTCCTTCAAGGTTTGATAAGGATTAAAAGGAGTCCTAAGGGTTACTTAGTTTGTCACTGATTCAATCAAGTCCTCTCATGATTTCCATTATGTTAGGCAGTGCTTGAAGAAAGTTACTTATGTTATACTGGACCTAAAGGTTTTAAGAAAGGTTTTGAAACCTCTAATTCTCAGTAGGGTCCCACCGTGATCGCCATTATGTTGGTATCCCGTGTTTTGACAGTTTGGCCAATCAAAAGACAAGGCAACATCAGAACCAATATTTAGAGTTCCAGGATCTAGTCCTCCTGTTCTCAAAGAGGGATCTCTCAAATATTTGTTTGCAAAGGTTTATCTTGTTTGCTTTGATTATGGATTTTAGACTAGTTATTTAAGTGCAGAAGTTTGTTTGGTTGGGTTGAGTTGATACAGCAGAATATGAAAGGTCTAGGAAAGATAGACAGAAAGAAGAAATATCTGGTTCATTGGGCAATGGAGTCAAAATAAGGTCATGACAAACTCTTCAAGGGATATGGGATATCAAAGGGAAAATCTAACTTGGCCACATGATCCTTTGTTTTGGAATGAGATGGACATTAATAATTTGGAAAGAGCAGTTTAATTCTCAACAAAGGGAACTTGAAGAACATAACTTAACAATAAAGAGATATTTGATAGACAGGGCTAACCATAAATTCTACAAACATTCTTTAAGCAAATAATGACTTCGAGACAACTTTTAAAATGAAATCTAAGATTAGGGGAACACCCTATTTCCTCAAAGATTTTATTTTAAAGGACTTAGAAAACATAAAAGATTCACTGATAGCTGCATTCATAGAAGAGGGAACACCTAAATAACATCTATGCTTGCAACTATAAAGACCTTCAAAACAACTGTTCAAGCAGGGGCAAAGGGTAAGATCAAAACCGACCTCTTTGATTAACTTAAGACACTGGTACTTCAAAGGGAGACTTCAATAACAGCTTTCAAGTGATGGCAGACAAGCAGGGAGAACCATAAATCATGCTGAAACCAACTATTTGAGCTATCAAGGAAATAAACAAGCATGAAGACTAAAGAGAAGGTTTAAAGCCTCTAAAATACTTCAACAGAAGAAAACATTAAACAGTGAAGGGTGAACAGGTCTAAGGTGCTTCCAGGAGTCATTTCTTAGCCTAAAACTTTCAGCCTACTGTAGTAAGAGATTATGAAACATAATGAAAATAGGAGAAAACATTAAACAGTTAGAATACTTCACCAACAACCAAGCTCATGAATCCAGTGATAGAGCCTTCTCAGGAACAGGGACGCAACAACATCATCAAGACATCCAAAAATTCAATTTGTTTTTCAACTTCAACAGACTTGTATATTTATTTCCGAGAGTTTCAATGTTACAACTTGTGATCAAACAACAACCAACAACCAACAACAACCTCACTTATCTCTGCTGTGGTATATATAGAAAGACGAGGAGGTGAGATCTGAAAAAGATCTCAATTACAATTAATACAGGATTTGAATGGCCCATTGGCCCTTGGGATGCTCAATGAAGAAACAGAAGAGGTGTTCACCGTATTAATTGATTTGCACTCATGATTTAAGCTGGGTAGGAGTATTTGTTGACCTTTGAGGCACAGGTAGTCCGAAGTAACTCTGCAGATATTCTTTGCATTGAAGGCCCTGGCAGAAGTGACCTCTTTGGCTGTGTCGAGGCGAAAATCTGATCCTGATCAATAAATTCAGCTTCTGATTGAATCCTTCGAGGCACAGGTGGCGCTGTGGTGGTTGAGGAATCAATTTGCCTCAGATATGGCGGTGGAGGCATTATGTCTGATAAACACTTTTAGGTTTTCCTTTTAAACTGTGTTTCAGGCTGGGAGATTAGGCTTCTGATGTCCGTCTTAGCCGTAATCCCTTCCAATCTGTCCATTAAACTCCCGATCTGATCCATTTCTGCTTTCTGATACTCTTTTTCTGGGTTTTTTCGATGTTTTCTAGGTTTGACAGGGGCATGCTGTGTCAACGACCCATGAAACCTTGTTGACAACACAGTTCTATACCCTGTGGTCGATCTCCTTTGTTAAATCGAAAGAACGGGATTCGTCACCCTCGTCCTTCGAATCTTCTTCAGACATGGCGAAAGAATTTTAAAACTTGCAAAATACAAACAAAATTATAAAATCTTGCATTTAGATGGGAAAATCTGCATCGGAGGGCGTGCGGGAGAAACGGGACGATCGGAACCGTTGATCGCGCTGTGATCAACGATCGGGAGCGATTTGGAAAGTCAGCGGAGGAAAAAGGTGGACTGAGTAATGGAATCAGGAAATTGAAGGTGGACCATCGATCTGCAGAGATCGACGGCGGAGACGGATTCTCAGTTGCGCCGGGGCCCGGCTAAATAGTATGCAGCTTGATTAAAGGGCGGGTGACTTCAACGAATGACAGCCGTTGGATGCGGGGGCCCAGATCGAGCGGCTATTGTTGATTCTGCTGGGCGGTCATGGTCTGACGGATAATGCGCGGGGGACTAACTTTATGCGGCGGTTTTGAAACAGGGCGGAGGACACACGTCAGCCATCGTATGGAATCGCTGGCTGTTGGGTTAAAACCACCTTTCGCACGAAGGCAGTGCGGAAAAAACCAGGCGGATTTGAGAAGTGACGTATGGCTGGGGGGTCCACACGACAAGTCGTGTGCCACGCCGTCCGATCTGTGGAGCAGATCGACGGTCAAGATTATTTCATAATTTTCGCGAGCAGAAAAATTTGTGATTTAAATAAAACCCTATTTTCAAAGGTTTTTGATGTTTCGGGTGGAGAAAAAAGAGTAAGCGCCCAATGATCACAGCGTTTGGTTGCGGTGCTTGGGTGCATGGAGAAAAAAGGGGTAGGGGCTTAGCCTGAGGGGCTTAAGTCCAGCGCATAAAAAATGTGCGTTTTCTATGGTTTTTAAAGGGAAATGAGGGTTCCGGCAAGGCCAAGAGTGAGTCTTAGACCTTTAGGAAATGAATTTAAATGAAGGAAAAGGAGGAATCATGAAGTTGAGGGGTTTTCAAGGGAAATGGAGGAATAGAAGAGGAGGTTAGCTTGAGGGGAAGGAAAAGAAAAAGGGTTTTAGCAGCAGTACTTTGGCTTTAGAAATCAGTAGGATTTCTGAGTTTTGAATGGAAACAGTAGTGAATGTTAACCAAGGATAGGACATTATCAAAAAGTCTTCAAGTATCAGCAATTTTAACCATGAAATTGTTTCTTGGAGGCTATCCAACATTATTTAGCCACCATCTGATATGACAAGATTTTATGGGTGGCTAACACTACCTTTGAAAACCCTTCGACAAATCTACAATAATACCCTGTCGTGCCCATGAAACTTCGTATTTCATGAACATTCATTGGTGTTGTCCATTCCATGATGGCCTCGATATTTTTTGGGTCTACTGCGATACCATCCCCAGAGATAATGTGCCTAAGATAATGAATCTTTGATTGGTAAAAGGAACACTTTGATAACTATCCGTACAATTGGTTTTCTCTAAGACATTGAAGAACTATCCTCAAGTGTTCGTCATGCTCTTCTGGAGTCATTGAGTAGATCAAAATGTCATCGATAAATACTTGAACAAACTTGTCTAAGTAATCCTTAAATATTCCATTCATCAAACTCATGAAAACACCCGGGCCATTTTTCAGTCCGAAGGGTAAAACTACAAATTCATAATGCCTAGATCTTGTCTTAAAGATTGTTTTCGGGATATCTTCTTCCTTGATTCTCAACTGATGATATCCGGACCTCAGATCTATTTTTGAAAACACAATCACCCCCCTCATTTAATCAAACAATTTATTTATCCTTGGTAAAGGGTTGATTTTGTATCGTCACTTTGTTAAACTGGCGGTAGTCAATGCACAATCGCCAAGACCCATCCTTCTTCTTAACGAAAATCACAAGAGCTCCCCATGGAGATATGTTGGGTCGGATGAACCCCAAGTCCAACAATTCCTTTAATTGGATTTGAAATTCCTTTAGTTTTGGAGTTTACATGCGATAGGGTGCCTTTGCAATAGGCTCAGTGCCTGGTTTAAGGTTGATGGTGAAATTAATTTCCCTTTTTGGGGGTAGCCTAGGGAGTTCTTCGGGAAATACATCCCTGAATTCAACAAGAAATTGATGTTTATCAAGGTTTTTAGAATCACCCTTATCATTTATATCTACCAACGTGAGCATTTTACATCCATTTCATCTATATTTCATTAGTTTCATGGAGGAGATGAACCTCGGGGACACCCCTCGATTCTTTCCCCTCAATGATTTTCTTTGTCCATCATCATCTGTGAAATGTAGTACCTTGTCTTTACAGACTAGGAGTGCCTCATGTCATTCCAACCAATCCATTCCTATAACTTTGTCATAGACTCCTAAGATCGTAGAGTACAAGGATACCTTGGTCTTACATACACCCAGATCCACCTCACAATCCTTTACCATCTTTCCTACATTTCTTTTCATACCACGTGCCATTTCTACATGTCTAAAATCATGTTGTGCAATTGATTTATGTTTAATCCTTGATAATTCATTTAAAGAAATAAAATAATTAGTATCTCATGGATCTATTAAAATGACAAAACACATACCATCAATATTACCTCAGGTTTCCAACATAGTGGACCGGTGTTTGACCTAGCGATTGTTCACTGTTGCATGGATGCGACGAGCCTTCCCCAAATCCCCCACCTTACCTGATTTCTGAGTTGAGTTGGTATTACCTGTCTTTTGAGGGAAATTCCTCTCATAATGAGGACCTCCACAAGTCTAACACCTCCTATTAGGAGCTTCGCTCCTACTACTGATTGAACTGGGAGTTGGCCTAGAACTCTGTTAGAAAGATCCAGACTATTGGGATCGATGCTGAGGTGGTGTGACTTGGTGTTCTCGCATAGGACGATGATGTTTTGGTTTACGAGTTTGTTGAGGTACCCTTTGTGGTTGCTGAGTTGGATGACTATATGTGGTTCTTTGATTTCTTGTTGAACACTTTTGACGATTGAGCACAAGACCCCTTTGAAACTTTCTACGTTCCATACTATTTCCAATGGGTACTCTTCATCCTGCGAGCCTTGTTGACTTACTAGGTCCACTATTCATGATTTCCTCCTTTGTAATGATCACCCGTTGAACTGTCTTGTGCAAGGTGTGAGGAATTAAAATCCTAACCTTGGCCCGAATGTTACCATTTAGTCCATACATAAAAAATTTCACCTTGAGCCTTTTCATGTTTAAGTGAGGGGCATAACGGAGTAATTCCATGAAACAAACCTCATACTATGGTACTGAATGACTCCCCTGCTTTAATGCATTGAATTCATTCAATTTCCTCTCAAGAAACCCTTCTCTCAAGTAGAATTCTCTAAACTTTTCCTCAAACAAATCCCAAGTTACTTTTGAGATATCCATCCCCAATTGGGATAATAATGTCTTCCACCAAAGTAGTGTGTTTCCCTATAGCTGGAATTTACCCATCTTGGCCTTCATGTTTGAGGTGTAATCTCTCAGGGTAAAGCACATAGTCATGTTTTCTAACCATGCATCTAGAGATTGAACATCCGTGGACCCCCAAAACTTTGGAAATTTTACATTTTTAAAATCTTTATGTACATAATTTCTTATAGTGTTTCAGGGTGCTTCATTTTGTATAACCGGTCCTCCATGCTCCCGTTCCAGAAGGTTTATTAATGCCTCAGACATGTGCTTGAATGATCTCATTAAGTTTAACACTTCTCCTATTGGTATTTGTTTTTGTGTTGTGATGTTTTCCAAATCATTGGGTGGGGTGGCAGGAATTGGCTATTGTGGTGGCACCACGTTGTGCCCTCTAGTTGCCCCACTCCTTCTTGTACTTCTTCTAACCATGGTTCACCAATGAATCCTGTCACAATTTAGCACGATTTTCCTTATAAGATAAAGCCAATCAATAAAACTTATTTAACACGAATTTCCTTATAAGATAAAGGCAATCAATAAAATGTATAACCAATTTGAGTGGTTCTATAATTTATTGTTATTATTATATACTTCCAAAGGAACAATTTATGCATTTATAATTTCTTTATGATTTAATTCACTTATCAATTTCAAACCTTCCTATAAAATTTAACCATAAGGATACAATTAAGATAACTCATCATAGTAGGCTTAGACTACATTATTTCATGTAAATGATAGAGGTGGTTGGTAGCATTATTATAAAATAAACTGAGATTGTCATTAGTAAAGAGAGAGAAAATAAGTTTCTAATTGTTTAATGATTTCAATAATGGAAGTAAAACTCTAATATTAATAATATGCAGAGATAAATATCAAGTGTAAGGAGAAGTGTTAATAATGAAAGAATGTATAAGAATAAATTCCATTATTTATATGGGAAAATAATTAAATAATTAAATGAATGTAATGATTCCGAGAATGTTAAATTAGTACAATCATGTAATTTAGATGGCTGGAATGTCATAGGAATTAGTGCAAGAGTTACATGGGAAATTAGCCCACCATATTTTTTGCAATTCTTTGCATAAATTAACTCTATGAGTAAAAATGTGAATATGTAAATTTACCATAGTTGTTGACAAATTATAGTAGGTAAGATTAAAACGTTGTCAAATCCTTGTTCCTTGTTCTCTTTTCATAATTTTAAATTTGCATTGATTTATAAGTGTTGTTTTCTTCAATTGTAATGGGAAATGAGCAAGAATATCAAAATTTAGGAAATCCTACTGAGGTTGTGTTCATATTTTATATTTAAATTTATCTCCTCGTGTTGCTTTTCTTTTCTAGAAATAATGCCACATTTTCATTACTCTCTTTATTTATTAAATAGACAGACTTCAATGAAGGAAGTACAGATACAGGAAGAACATAGAAGTGAAAATCCATTTTACATGTGAATCCTAATTACCGGTCAATACGAAAATTACTCATAGTAATAGCTCCTTCACCATAGTCTTAGTCTTACCATTCACAAACTTAACTTGAAATTGAAATATATTACAAATATTTAATTTCGAGTCTATATATATATATAATTGGTATATAATTGGTTTTGCAAATACTTTAAGTTGAAAAATATAAAATAAATTGTATTTAATTGAAACTTCAATAGACTTCTTACATTCTCATTTTAATTTGATGAATATGAACCAAAAGAATATATTTTAATACTTTAAATTTAAAAATAAAAATTTTGAAAACATGATTATCTACATATGACACTTGGTTAAATAAAAATTCCTAAGTTCGATTATCATTATAATTATTATAAGTTATTTTATCATTTTAATTATTATAAGTTTATGTGAATACATCACTCAATACAAACACTTAAATCTCATGAGATGGACAAACTTCATAATTGCATGTAGTCGAGGAGCGACAATGAGCAAAGCTAGCTTATGATTCATGGCGCATGAAGGATTTTAAGAAATATCACTTTTCCGAGAAAACTAATGTAAACTGAAGAAAATAACTTCTTAAATCAATAATGGTCAAAATAACTCGTAAAAATTAAATTTATTGACTTCGGTTAACTACAATTAACTAGATCTGGAGTAATTGGAGTAAGTGATTGTTACCTTAAATAGTAATTTAAGAATTACACTTAACTAGATATGGACTACAAACACGACAGATTTTCATGGTTTCCCTTGTCACAAGGGTTTGCGCTCGTTTTATATATCTTCTAGAATCTAAATAGATGGCATCTATGGGAGATTGGGAATAAAAACTATATTTTAGTCTCTCTCTTTTTCCCTTCCTCTAATGTTCAACCTCTTTAAATGCTCCAATAAGTGGTAAATATACATTTACTGCTTCCACGGCCAAAGTTAAGAAAATCCACTGCACTTCATGGGCTGGGTAGAAAGGTGATAAGAGGTGAAAAGAGAGTGCATATGTCCTGGGATGTTCTGGCCTGCTGTAATATTTCCCTGGAGAACTTTTGTTCTCCTGCTCTCATTTGCAGTCATTGGTGAAAATCCCGTATATGAAGTTAAAATGGAAAACATATCAGAGACTATGTTTCTTGTTGTTGTTGACAGATCATCACAACATCGAATTCATATTTTGAAATCCCAGATGAACAATCCGTGCAAATACTTCATAATTAAAAAAAAATATAGGGAATGACATACACCTTCCAATTCCAGAAATTTATGAATTTTGTTTTAATACAAGACAAAAAATTTAACTAGCTTTCTTCTAATGTAATATCAACTAGGAATAAGGATAAGGTCTCTTTGAAATAGTCTACTATCTTTCAGGATAGAGAAAAATCTTCATTGGAAGGTTCCTTCCTATTTGGAAATCTAACAGCCGAAAGGAAAATCACTACCTTCCAGTAACATCTATCTTCCAATTTCAACATAACTGCACCTCTTAGATATTTCAACAGAGGTATTCTGAATCACATTTTATAACATACATTGTAAGCTACATAAACTGTATCTACATATGAGCTGTTTGATAAAGTTCTAATTTCTCATTCTTGGGAAGAACATAAAATTATTTTGAGAAAGTTGATTGCTATAGCTTCATAATTCCTCAATCATGGAGACATGGTAGTTTATCTATGAAAATTGCAATCAAAAGCAAAATGTTTAAATCCATAAAATGTGTCTTAAATAACCCTCCTCCATTTTAAGGATTTTATTTATTTATTTATTATTTTTTTAACGAGAATTCATAGTGGTACTTACAGAAAGGAAGTTTCAAAGGTTCCATAGTTCCCAGAGTCTAAACCTAAGCTCTAATACCAAGTGTAGGGACCAACCCAATACTTTACTAGACCAAAGCTATGCTATATCCATGAATTTAACTTCATTACACATACATCTATTTTACATATCAATGATAGGCACAATGAAGTCATATATACAAATTTTTTTTTTATAGATAACACAGGTACCGTTCACCCAGAAACGAGATTCAATCTTGACTTGCCGCTATTGGAACTCTCTTGTTTTCATCTATCACCAAGCGTGAATGTTGACATGCTTAATCCAAATGTAATGACCCACCGCTTGACCTCCTAGCCTACTTCTTGGGTACTCTCCTTCCCCACAGACCCCTGAGCTGCAATGTGGATGTACAATGAAGGAAATGTGCTATCCGATAGAGGTGAGCACTCCTTGGCTCAAGATTCCCCTCTCTAAAGTCCTCTACCTCACCAAACTCAACTATAGTTCATAACCACTCCCAACGACTTAATCTCCTCCATCCAATAATAGGGTAAGTAAAAGTCATTTTCCATGGATTTCCCCTTCTTTTATATAAGCCTTCATAGGTGACACTTGGAATTTCATGCATAATTAATTAATTTTATTATTCCAGAATTTGATTATTCACCCACACATGTGTCACCCTCTCACCAAGACTCTCCAAAAATAATTTACTTATTATTAATTTAAAATAGTATTTTCCTCACCCCAACCATACTTCCTATTTATTTTCCTAGTTGTCTCTTGATTCCCCCTTTTCTACTCCTTAATTTATGATTATTATTGAAGTTAACCGATAAGTCTCAAATTTGGTCCCCTGACTACCACCTAATTTAACTAAATTTTTATCTTAGATGGATATTCTTATGTTGGCTCTTACCACATGGAGATTCTCTAAATTTCTCAAATTTTAATTTATTAATCTTATTTTAATTCACCACCCTCTTCTCTTAATGACGTTTTTAATTATTTTATGATTAATCTTTATATTTAATTCTATGTCCCTCTTTCCCCCTTTTGCCTTATTAAGTTACTTATGTACATTATCCACTTAATATTGTTAAACATGGAAAGGGGTAGAGTTCTCAGGGTAAAATATTTTATTTCTTCCTATTCTTCCCTTACCCTAAGTTTTATTCTTGATTTGATTTCCTTGGTTCTAACACCATATACCACTTGATATGAATTATTAAGATTTTCCTATCTTGATTATATTTATTAGTTTCTTTTTAATGATGTCAAGGGTGTCAAGTTGGTCATGCCCTTTAAGAGATTCCCTTCGAAGTTCCAAGCGTTTCATGCCTAACAATTTATTTGTGATGCCAAGGGTGCCAAGTCGGTCGTGCCCTTCAAGAACTTCTCTTTATCAAGTTCCAAGGGTGCCATGCCACTTTCCCTTCAAGCATCCAGTGGCTATGAGGGGAAAGTATAGGTGCAATGCCAGATACTATTATCTTCTCATAAGTCGTCTTCTCTATTAAGACTAATGGTGTTGGTGATCAAGAAATTCGCCTTGATGCATGCCCCCCCCCAGAAAATCCTCATGAGCGACCCAATTTTAGACCTGCCCCATGACATTGTGATCTTCAAGGCGAAGGTGTTTCGACCTTTCCATCTTAAGTCACGATGAGAGTGCTATCGGGTGAGATCAGGAACACTTTCCCACCCCTCCCATGTCATTTCATCCAATTGTACAACCCCATCACCCCTATGTGAGTCATTCGGCCAAGAAACTAACTTGTTCCTACAACCACTAACATATCATCAGAGTATATATATATATATATAGTAAGTTTCAAACTGTACTTATAATTTCAAGGAAAAAATATTAATTTCTATCAAACCATATGTCGTAAACTCATTGTTATGACCTAGTCATTCACATCGTTGTTCATTATGAATAAGAACAAATGCTAACATAGGAGACATATCCATCATGATTATCATCATCGTAACATCAATTGGAAACATACATATCCGTAAAAGCGATCATCATCATCACATCAATAGAAAACATGCATATCCATCAAATATATCATCATCGTGATATCAATAGAGAACATGCATATCCATTAATGCTACAATCATATCAATAGAGAACATACATAATCATTAATGCTATCATCGTCATAGTATCCATAAATAACATACATAACCATCAAATCCATTAATAATAGAGTCATGTGTCTAGATCCTCAACCTGAGGTCCTCAAAGAATAAAGTGTGGGCCTTACGACTAAATAATGTTAAAATTAATATCAATGTAAGTCAACTAGAGTAGGGTACTACAGGGACCTTCAAGTGAATTGGCAATGTTACTCCCATTTCATGCACCAACTCAAATTGGCTTTTACCTACAAAAACCTTCTTGGTTATTCTGAAAGCCCAAAGAACATATTTAATATTTCTATCCCAACTCATTTTGTAATCTCCAATTATCTTTTTGATGATGCTCATGAGAGTTTTGTTTCTAGACTCAACCAAACCATTCCCTTGGGGTTAATAGTTTGAGGAATGGGATAGTAAAATGTCATACTCGAAGAAAAGTGTTGACAAGTTTATTGAAGTGAAGGCTTCGATGTTGCCATTTATAATCTTTGTTGGCACCCAAAACCTTGTGATAATTGTCTCCAATAAAATCCATGACAACTCTATCAATGGCCCTTTTTGTTGGAATGGCTTCAACCCAACAGATGAAGCAATATGTAGTTGTGAGGATCCATCGATGACCATTTCTTGAATTATTTGATGAAATCGAAGTGCTATTGTTGTAAGGGCACTTCTACCATGACTGCTTGAAGAGGGAGTGCTGTTAATTTATTCTTTCCTATGAAAAGTTGACAAATTTGACACTCTCTTATGAATTTGTGGACATTTGCAAAAATGGTAGGCCAATAGTTTCCTTCTCTCAAGATTTTGTGCATTGTCATATTAGTTGAATGATGTCCACCACATAGTCCTCAATGGAATTTCTTTATCAAACATTTTGCTTCATCCAAGTTAACACATTTGAGAATAAGCCCATTTGGATTCTTCCACCCAAGTCCTTGCTCGATAAAAAAAAACGTAGATTCTTTTAGTCTCAATGCTATTTTCTTATGATCTATAAGGTCTCTGGGAGTTGATATATTCTTTAGATAATGAAATTATGTCTCTAGACCTATCATTCTTTTCCAATTCTTCTTTTACTACACAAACTAAGGCACATGATTCTTCTTTTAAACCAAAATTCTCTTCATTTCTCTCTACCATTATCTAAGCTATGCTTTTCCTTAGATGAGCTTGGTGGACTTGATCTCAAGGTCATATTCTTGTATCTTTGGTACCCACTTTCCTTTGGTACCTACACAATTTTGTCGAGATAATATTCCATTTACTACTAGAAGTGGAACATAAAAAATCACTCTGTTGTAGCCAACATATGTTTTGAAGTGTTTGATTGATTTAACTAAGGCATAGGCTTGGTTTTCCATGATTTCATACTTCAATTTTGTGTCTCTAAGCATATTTCTCATAAATTTTATTGGTTACTCTTAACCCTATTAATTATTTTGAAGAAATATACTTATAATGGTATCGTTTGAAGCAAAATAAAAAACTAGGGCTTACCAAAATTGGAGATTTTGCAATGGATTCTTTAATGTATTTGAATGTTGCATTGCTACTTCCATTACATTTATATTTGACATCCTTATTTAATAATATTTTCATGGTTTGGTTATTTTGACAAAATTTGGGATCAATTTTCTAATGAAATTTATTTTTTCCGAAGAAGGATGGAAGTGCTTTTTTCCACATGGGTGGATTGATTTCCTTGATTCCTCTAATCACTTTTTGCATTCACCATTAATCCATTTGAATCAATGTACCCTAAAAGCTTTCCCTTTGCGCACCATGGATTTCTTTCTTTGGATTGTGTGAATTAACATATTGCCTGCATCTTTCAAAGATATTCCTGATGTGTGACATGTGAAGGTATCATTTTTTAATATACTATGAGGTCATCATAGTAGATGTTGATGATATTTCCCATGAGGTCCTTGAATGTGAATGCATCACTCTTTTAAATGTAGCAACTACAGTAGTCGACCCAAAATACATTCTTTTTTATTTGTAAGTACCCCAAGGCATGGTGAATGTTGTCTTATCCATGCCATTTTCTTTAAGCACTAGTTGGTTGTACTTTTAAAATCCATTTGGAAAGGACAACTTATCTAAACCTATCTTCCTTTGAAAAAGCATCTTCATGTTGACGAGTGGATAGTTGGCTTTAATGTATGAGACATTTAGATTACAAAAGTCCACACATAGTACGATATATGTTGATTTTTTTCCACAAGAAGCAACAACTTCGAGTTAATTTGTCCTAAATTCAACGGAAAATTTTGACATCTTCCTTCAATAGAATATCATGTTGAGTGACATATTTCCCGTATGCTTTCAAATCCTAAAAATACCATGCATGAAATACTTGAAATATTTTATTAGGCTTTCAATGGCATTTCTTTCTTCCTTTGTTGTACCCTTTGCCTCAAAATCTAGTAGGTCTTGTGAGAGGCCTCACAAGACGGGAACCAAATCAATGGACAACAATGAGGTGGAGACCCATTGTCACCACAACACACCACTTCATACTCTTTAGTGTAGTTTTTCCACAAGGGAGGCTTCCTGATATTGGTCACCTAATAAATATTCAAAGGCAAAGGCCCAAAGGTGATGGTTGGGATAAGCTCAAGGAGGGCACTCAAACTAAGAACAAGGCTCACTCTAATGAAACAAAGAACAACACGCTCTCCAAGAAACCTATCAGAGGTACTTATAACGTAGGTTTTGAGGAATATGCAACACGAATGGCTCACATAGGCATGTAAGACCAATAAAATGCATGTGAAGAGTATGTATTATCAACAAAAAGGAACTGTAAGCCTTCAACAATCCCTAAGTTGATGAATGATCAAAATATTTTAGATAGAGTTATATTTTTCATTGTAATAGATGATAATTCAAAAATTAACTATAATATTGTAAAAGAAAAATGAAAAACTCTTAAAAACTTAAAAATTTTAAAATATAATAAATACATGATTAAGAATTTTTTACGAATTAACTTGGAAATATTTCTCCAACTAAAAATTATTAATAAGGAATAAGCTTATCTATTCTTAAAAAAAGAAAAAAAAAGAAAAAAAAATAGAAAAAGAAAAAAGAAGATAAAAAATACTATCATTTGAGTTTCATCTTCCAGATTTGCAATCAAATTAATGTGATGCATCCAGAAGATTAAACTTGAATTATTTCTCATCAAAAAAGTTGAATTATAAAAATACTATCATTAATTAAAAACAAGAACCATGACTAAATATTATCACTTCTAAAATAAATAAAAATAAAAATACTATCATTAATAGAAAAAAAACTTTAATATTAAAATTAAGTTGTAATTCTTCTATGGATTTATCTCCAGGCCTAAGTTATTATTTCTCAAAAGGATTCTCTTAAAATTAAATTGTAATTCTTCTTTGATTTAATCCCAAGACCTAAGTTATTTCTCGTCGAAAGACTGTAAAGAATGAAATGTTTTTTATTTTTTCCTTATGCAAAGTAACCTATTGCAGGCTCTTCTTTGAATTTAATGATAATAAAATAAATTCCCCAATGGGGGTGCAAATGGTGGAGGGAATGGTGCTTTATTGGAATTTGGGCCCTATTTACAGTTGTTTCTTCTTGGCCACGGCCTGGAAGCATACAGTTAAGGTGACTTCGTTAATGAACCTAATGTATCTTTGTTATAAATGCATGTTCAATGTAGTGGGGTGGCGAAGATACGTTCAGAGCAGGAATGGAGGTGTGGATCAATCGTCAACCTCATTCACTTATTTTTATTTGGGATAAAATTCCTCGGTCTCTTATTTGCATGCCGCAATGCTCAGATAGACTTTTGAGTTTATGGCCCTTTGTTCCATTTCGCCCATTCAAGATAATGTGTGGGGTCGATGTTCTTAGTTATTTATTTGCATGCTACAGAGCTTGGGTATGTTTTCAATTTTGTGGTCATTCATTAAACTTCTCCCATCCTCGATAGCAAATTCATAGGTATTTATTCTCCCTATAAAATTCTTGTGTTTAGCTATTGGTATCTAGGTCATATTTGAATGTGGTATTGAAGTTGAGGGGATTCTAGCTTTGTCTATAGAGGTTTGGCATATTTATATGGATTTGTTTGGGTCTATATGGTTTACGTATTTAGAGTACTTTGGGTTGGTGATTTGGGGTGTCACTCAGCTAATTAAAGAGCTAGTTTGTTTCTTTAGTCTTGGTTTCACCTTGTTAATGAAATCATTTACTTTAGGTGATGTTAGGTCCCTATAATACAACTAGCGTAGCCTCATATTGTTATTTTTGTGCCCCATGTAGCCCCCATATTGTTATTGTTGTGCCCCATAGAATCCCACTATTATTATTATTGTGCCCTTACATTATTATTGTTATGTAGGCCCTGATTATATTGACCCTTTAGACTCTCATATATACCAAGAAGGTCTTGTCATTTGTATCATCCAATAATTGTTGATTTATGTGATGTAAAAGGAGGTTTCCCCCTCTAAGAGGCTCATTGATATATATTTTGTTTTGTTTTGTGATTTGACATAACATTTGGTATCAAAGTTTTGTATCTTAGGGTTTCACTACTTCAAATAGGTCATCTTGACATTTTAACTATTACTTTTTTTTTTTCTACAAGGCTACAGAATCTGAAATTTTGATTGTGTGAAGCTGAAATCTTGATGACCATCGTGTAAAAATTTTAGATCTTGTTCTCTATATTCTCGGAGATATGCTTCAAGGAAGTTAGGGATTTTATATGCTCTAGAATTTTATCTCCAATAGGTATACTGGGTAAAATAATCATAACTTTCATTGTAGGCATCCAAATTGAATTTCATAAAAAGTGGTTGAAAGTGAAAAATTTGTAGTTTCTTGGGTACTATTTTCAGGGTCGAAGGTTGAAACAGTGACACTTGTCATTCCATACAAATTCACTCTACTGAGCCAATCCATAAGCATGCCAACTTAGGAGATTTAGCCTAACTTTATCTTGAAGAATCCAATCTCAGTATAATTGGTGGGGTTGGAAAGAGGACATAGTGGGATGCCACAAGACGTATTTTCAGAACTTGGAAGACCGAAATCATAGAGAAACAACAATTTCAAGATTAGGCTATCAATAAGCTCAAAATAAACCTCTAAAATCAGTATTTTTAAAATTGCATAACTTTTTTTGAAAAATAACTTTGAAGTCATTCAAAAGGCATAGTGAAACATACATATCATTAATTGGTTCCAAAATGTCTGCCAAACCGAAAAATTACACCCATTAAGCCCTCATAAATCTCTACAATGACACATGAAGAGAAAGAAATGCAACCTGATATATCGAAATTGTGGGAACAAGTGCAACAATTCTCACTCTCATAAAGGGAAATAAATTTTAAGATGGATGGTATAGAAGAAAAAATAAAAAGCAGGCATGAATGTTAAGATGGATGGTTTAGAAGTAAAAATAAAAGAAGACATGGAAGGTTTGATAAATTTGCTACAAGAAATACTTCTTAATGGTGATAATCTAGTCCATGAAAATCATGACAAGAAAAAAATAATGTGAATCATGATTTTAGAGACTCTAACTTTGGGTTAGAGACCCACCACATTTCAAAAAGTGATATGAAGAAGTTCGATGGCAAGGATCTCGTAACATGTGTAGAAATTAATTGTAGATTCAATATTTCTCATGTAATGTTCTAAAACATAAGGCTCAAATCTACTCTACTCATTTGCGAAAAGAAATTTACGATTAATAGCATATATCAAAATCATGCAACATGAATCAATACACATACACAAGGATATATCTAGGGAAAGAAACTGCTCAAAACCCCTTCCTATCTATAATGCATTAGTCAGAAAATATAGAAGAAATACAATGCTTTCTCAAGCCTGAGAAACCTTTGCATAAGTATAATCTATCTCACTGCCTCACAGACTGACTTTGTCCAACACTTAGCTGATTTTCCTGCCTTCCAAGCTCCTATTTCCCTATGTTTTTTCTCAAGGAATTAACCCACTATTAATTAGTGAAATCCCCATCTAGAACTGTGAAATCCCTATAGGGCCTTCTCTAACTGCATGCACCACCCGTACAACTTGGATAATTATACAAATGATAGTACATTGTGCTTGAAATCCAATATCAACTGGGTAACTCTAATTTCATGCATACATGATGTTATCACCAAATTGAGTCTTGTTGGGCTACTTCAATGGTCAACTTGGAGTAAATGTTTCAAACCAGCTTTTGACTGAAGCTTAGCCTCTTCAGTCTGAGAGGGCTCTCTCACAGGTAATTTATAATATTGGTTAATGATGAATATAGATGGCTAACTCTATGAATTGTGTGTTGGTTTTGTATGTTTGTAGGTTGAAAAGATGAAGGCTTGCTACCATTGGGCTATGGAGTTAGTGACAAGGATCTCAATGACAAAGGCTCTCCTTGTGGAAGTTAAGGCATGTAGATACTTAAATGAAAGTAGAATACACACCTATAGGGTTTACTCAATATATAAATGTTCAAAGGAAGTCATAGCATGAGAGACATGAATTTCGAGTCATGAACATTAAGATACTGAAAGCAGGACATTGAGAAAGATATCCAATAATTTAATGCTTGAAAGGAATTCACAACATGAAAAGCAAGAATTATGAGTAATCAAACATTAACATATTGACATGATGCAGATATTATGCATAAATCAGACACTTGTGAATATAGCAGATTGCATTGTCCCTTTTATATGAAACCCTCAATCGATTTCCTCATTATAATATTTATAAAAATTACTTAGAATCAACTCAAAACCATATATGAAGAGAGAGCCGAATAATAACTACAATACTTGCATAAAATACATTAGAAATTTATAAATGAAAACCCTTCTTTGGCCGAATATAACAATTGTTGGCCTCTCGACTCTCGCCCCCTTTACATAAATTCTCAAACCATTCCTCTCTATCTCTCTGTGTCTCACTCTGTCCTCCATCCTCACACAAGCTTCATATTTATACATAATTATGGATTAATTTGAATCCATGATTTCCTTCACACAAATCTCAACCAAATCCTAAAATATCTTTATCCCTTCTTCGACTCAACTAAGTTCCATTTAAGGAATTTCTAATCCCTAAAATATCTACCCAAACAAATTCCACTCATATCCTCAATTTGTTAAGAGAATATTTACAATAAACCTCACACTCAGATATTTCTCTCAATTTATTAAAAATGAGCATAATAATTTATAAAATAATTAAAAATACATCACCCCCTATTACACAATATTTTAATGAAAATCAAGCAGGATGCTCCTGCATCAGGCTCCCCATGTAGAGAAGTTTCCATAGACTCCTGTCTATGAGGTCTACCACTTTCTGTAATAATGCGACAGCCACAAGTCTCGATGACTTGTTCCCTCCAGGATTCAAAACTTTTTTTTGTTTGTTGGTATTTTAAAGTATCAACTCCATTTTGTAATTCATCACCAACATCACTCACTTTGTCAAACGGATTCCATCCGTCAATTCCTCAGAGTAATTCTTCTTTTCCGTCTCCAATTGCGTTGAACACTCAGCTTTCTGAAATGAAGAATAATCAAGAACTTCTCCTTGATCACAACTATAGTCATTGATTTCTCCTATAGTAACAATTTCTCATCCTGTGTTGTACCTGCATTCATAAAAAAACTATTAGTTTTAAAAAGATAAGACCTTTCGGCCTCTTTTGATACTTCAAGCACCAATATCCCATCATAGACCATCTGGATTTTAGTAGATCATGTTTTAATTGTTGGATGCTTTCATCTTTACCCTGTTGGTTCAATACTTATGTTTCCTTTATGTCTCTAAAGACATAAATTTCTTGCTGCTCCTGATCTTTCATCTCATCTCCAAATACTTTCTGCTCAATTTCTCTGATTTCAACATCATATTTATTAATGTTTCCTTTTGTACCTACAGCCACATTATTATTTGAAGAGTTAAAACATTCACTTAACTCCATAGACGTTAGAAACATTTCATCCTTCTTAGGCACGTCAACTGCAATCTCTTCTGTGTCAAGTTCTGCAACTTTCATCTTCCCTTAAGGTTCCTTAAGCCATCGTTCCAAGAACTCTATTTCCATGTGAAATCTTTCCAGCATTTCATCACAATCTTTATTCCCAGTTTCATTCTTCTTCTGGAAATCCTCCTGAGTTATCTTGTTTTCTGTATCATCACATTGCAGAATCCTGTCATTAATTTCATTAAACAAATTCATTTGTTTACCTCCTTGGAATATCACTTCGGCATTTGCATTATGCTTCTTCTCCATAACAACTTCAATTGGCTATCTTACAACAAATAGTAATTCATCAATGATTTCGTTCTACTTCAATAAATCAATACCTTCCTTCTTTGAAAGGCATTCTCCATCATACTTCACCTCAAGAGTTAATCAAAAAAATATATTTAGCTAATATAAATGTCTAATTAATTTATTTATAATTTACAATTTAAATAAATATGTTAAATAAATTTTAAGAACTTGAAATATTGAAATTTGTAATTTTCATGATTCAACATTACAGTAAAATCAAATACCAAATATAAATTCTTGATTAAATTTTTATAAATATCGAAGATTTTAAAACTATCTTATAGTAAATTCAACACTACTCTAAAACTAAAAATAAATGCCTAATTAAATATTTTATGAATTAAAAAATACATTTAGCTAATTTAAATGTCTAATTAATTTATTTATAATTTATAATTTAAATAAATATATTAAATAAATTTTAATAACTTGTAATATTGAAATTTGTAATTTTCATGATTACAGTTTTTTATATTTGTAAAAATGCAATTGTATTATTTTATAAACCAATTATATTATTTTTATTAATTATTTATATTTGTAAAAAAAGAAATGTATTATTTTATATAATTTTTTTATATTTATAAATACACAAACAAAAATATAATTAATACTTTTTAAGTATTATTATTAAAAATATTTTTATAAATTCAAATATATATTTGAATTATACTTATAAATATATATCATTAAAATAATAAAAAAATAATTCATACTTTTAAAATAATATTATTAATATCATTAAAATAATAAAAAAATAATTAATACTTTTCAAATAATATTATTAAAAGCTATTTTATATATGTAAATTCCTTTTTTCCACATTTAAAAAAAATAAAAAATTTATATTAATAATTATGTCAAATATATATTTTAAATTTTTGAATTTTATTTTGAATTTTTGTTTATTAAAATGGTAAGCTAATATAAAATTAAAGTTTTAAATTGGATAGATATACATATAATACATATTTGATTAAATATATAATAATATAATATCATTATTATAAAGATAAAAAGTTAAAGTCTTGAGATTTATTAGACATTCAGATATGGTTATTAGAAGTTTAAATCCTTCACCTATTTTGTTACAATTTGTTATGACAATAAACTTTAGAGCTCATATCAATGCAATTTTATATATACAGGTAAAACCCAGAGCTGTTGTGAATGTAACAGTGAAGTCAGTTCCTGTTTTTCCATCTTATCTGATCCTTCACTACATGCAAACTTTGAAAGCATGCAATATTCATATAATTTATTAGTTTAATGTTTCCAATTAGGTAACATAATCCTCCAAAGTTTACCATTGCAAGAGGCATATTCATTTGCATCATTGCAGCCCTGTATTCCCATCATACTCAACTTCCAATGTAAATATTACATAAGCTGTAATGGCATCCTGACAAATTGATGTTCAATTTCATGAACATTGACAGAAAAAACACTTGGTACAAATTTAAGATTTCTTAGAAAATATATTCATTTTTGTTATGGGTAATTTGCCAGTGGAATGGAAAAGGAGGCTGTTGAATCATTTTAAAAGGGTGTCCGTCTCCATGTAGCATCCATGGAAGAAAGAAACCAAGCTATCAACAACACCATTGCAAAATAAGGGAAAAATTTCAGTGCAAATAAATTCTTACATGATAAGTCTATGTAAAATTCATGAAAAAAACAATGTGTAATAATTGAAAGACTAAGAACTAAGGGAGAAGGGATATGGGTGAATGCATGAAGATGGGTTACACTTTTGGGCCAAATGTGGCTATGAAATTTGAACTCTTTTATCATAATTAAAACCGTCAAAATTCATATAAGCATTGTGAATTGATTCATAGTAAAAAGAAAATTTGTGGAGAATTATGTTGTTGTCTTGTCCTTGTAAATTTCAGCACATCTTAACAGTTATGTGTGTGTTCACGTACCATAACGTGGTCCAAAATATGTAATTTTAACTTAGTCCAAAACATGTAATAAAATATTTTGATGATGATGATGATTGTTACTGTGTAATAAAATATTTTGATGATGATGATGATTGCTACTGTGTGTTAAGACCACTGTGGCCTATGGGACCTTGAGAAAGGAAAAAGAATCTAATTTGGATTCTTCAAAATCTTGTTTCCATGTTCAAAGAGAAGGGAAATAATGGCTCCAAGATTGCTATAGGTGGGTTGGCTTAATAGGTCAAGAAGATTAGAAGTGTGGTAGATGTTAGGGAATTAAGAGTCGATGTGAGTAAGAGTCAGGCAGTCTAAAAGGTAGTGTTTTTCATCTTCCACCTGCTTAGTATGGCAAATCTGACAAATTCTATAGTTCCAATGAGTCTTGGGAATAGACCACCGCCCAGTCTCACTCCTAAGTTCATGAGAATTAGTTCTTGTCCTAGCTATGTTCATTTTTTTGTTTATGAAAAATTAAAGTCTTTATATATATATATATATATATATACTTTATTTTGCTTATGCAAAATAATATTTTTTATTATTTTTAGAAATGAGAAAATGAATATTTGAATTGCATTTTTCATACATTTATTCACGTAATATTTTTTTCTACTATTTAATTAAATTCAAAAACCAAGAGTAGCTTTTTGAAATTTATTGATTTTTTATTCAACCTTTTTGAAATCGTTTAAAAAAATGAAAAATATCATATGAATTCGAAAATGTCAAAATCATGCCATTGGATAGAGGATTTTTTCAAGAATCCAGCATGCTTAACCGTCACTTGAGGACAAATATTGTCTTAACTCTGTTAGAGTACAAAATAGTGTTGTAAGGAAAATTGGAGAAGAAGAGCTAAAACTCTATTGAGTTGCAAAGAAATATCCAGAAGGGGTACTCTGATTTTGAGCTAAAACTCTATTGAGTTGCAAAGAAATCTCCAGAAGGGGGACTCTTGAGCTAAAACTCTATTGAGTTGCAAAGAAATCTCCAGAAGGGGGACTCTGATTTTTAGGCCCTCAGCAACTTGATGGAGGGCTTAAGATAAAATTTCAAATTGCTGGATGGGCACTTAATGTGGTTAAACATAAGCTAGATTGAGTTATAAAGCCATTGAGCTATGAAAGTTATGAAATAAATTAATAAATAGAAAGGAAGGAAATTATTGGTTTTTCATAGAAGAAAATAATTTTTTTATAAAATTTGAATTTAAAAAGGGGGAAATAATCCATATAAATAATTTATTAAATCATGTAAATTTTCTTTAAATTCATGCAAAATTTCCTCTAGCAAAGGATAAATTCAAGTCATTATTAAATAATTTGTAAGTATTTGTGAAACCATTAAATTAATGTAAATTATGTAACTTTCAGTTAGTGTTTAATTGTTTTCACATTGCATGTAATTTATTATACAAACCATATTGTAGATGGTAATATTATGGATAAGTAAATAAATTTATGGTATTGAAGTTTCTAGAAATAAATTTGGTGAGAGATTTGTATTCTATCATTTGAGTAGAGTAGATGAAAGTGTAAAACAAAAATGTCTTACTCAATTTAGTTTGAGAAGATATAACATCAAAATAAATTTCAGTAAAACGTTGCATGCTAGAATATAAATTATTATATCAAAATCATTGCTTGAGTTTTTAAATCCAAATTCACACATTAAAAAAATTCAAATATTTTAAAATTTTTGAAACAGTGTTTTTGCACAAGGCCATAATATTCTTTTTAGATTCTGTTGTGGAATCTTGAAGATTATATGTGGGGTCAAAAGTTAGTTGTGGCAGAATATAGCTGAGTTTATACTCATTTTACTCAAAATTTCATGAGGATTTCACTCATGCAGTCGGATTTAGGATTTGAGTGGCCAATTTTCAAATCACTCTAAGAATTGGAGGTACAATGATGTATTTTTCCATGTACTTGAACTCCTAAGATAAATGAAGAGGCATCTCCACTTTGAAGTTGGGCCCAAAAACATAGCCCACATTGGGTGAACTCCATTATCAAACATTTGGTGCACTTTATTTATGGTATATTCATCTTATGTTTCTTATTATTTAAGTGGTTGCATTTATAAATTTACATGCTCTTTTATGCAATTACAATAAACATCACGGAAGAAAAGATCATGGATGATGTTGGTATCAAAGTGGTCTTTTTTATCATGTGTATTGTGAGTGTGGATGTTAATCAGGGCTAAAATCAAAAGGGGTGAAGGAAAAATTAAGCCTTCTAACCTAGAGATTAGACGTGCAACACAAAGAAGGAATGGAGAATGATGATGTTCGCACCGAGAATTTCCATAAAGGTTTCTATAGGATGGCTGACATGGTAGATAAATTGTTTGTAGATTATGAAAAGAGAGTGGCAAAGAAGGAAAATAAGAAGAAATAAAAACCATAGGTCAATTCTTTGGTTAATCAGGGAAATGGAGGAGAACCTCTTGAACCTCCATTTCTATCTTCTAGTGAATGTTCTTCTTTTTCTTCATCTCATTCTCATCGTTGAAATATACATCTGTAACAACCGTGGTTAAAAAATCATGTTAAAAATATATAAGACCACGGTGATGGCACACTTATTCCAAGTTGAATGGTGGGAAAAACATCCTAGTGGGTGTTCATTTCAGTTATTATGGCTAAAGGAAATTGGCAAAGGCAATGGAAAAGGCTTTGGAAATGAATGAGACATTTATTGGCATTTAATTTATGAAAATAATGGAAATTAGGAGAAAATGAAGGTGAAAGGTCATAGGTTGCATGTGAGAAGGAAAATGAAGGAAAATAATGGAAATTGAAGAAAATAGAGGCCTCATTAATAAAAAGGCTTCTAAGGATTAGTTGGGAAGTTTTTGGCTCAAGCTTTTGGTCAGTTCAATTTTGGAGCTCTCATTTCTCTCTCTCTCTCACACTCTTGGATACTTAGAATTTTATTGGAGCACTCTTGGAGAGTGTGGCATACTTGGAGATTTGGAGCAAGAAGGAAAAGGAAGAGAAGGAAATCATAAGAGGGCATCGGGATCAGTAGCAACAACAGGTTTTGACCGCAGGTATCGATTTGCATGTATGTTTTCCTCAATAGTTTTGGCATGCATGGTATATGCTTGTTGTTTCTTGGTCATGATCTGTCATTGGCATGGAGGATTGACTAGATTGACAGTGGATTTTCCTAGCCTTCCGATTTCCTAGATAGTCATGGAGTTGTGGATTCATTTCATTTTTTTTTTTTCTGTTTGGTTCTCGTGTTCCTTTAGCTATGGGTTAAGTTATTACTTCCTAGAGCCTTGGTTGGAAAAATTCTCTAGAAGCCCAGCAAAAAACTGCTGGTTGAGTTAATAATCCTGGAAGCCTTGGTTGTAAAAATGCTCTGGAAGCCCAGGTGGGTTGAGTTACTAATCCTCGAAGTCATGTAACATGTGGGGTTGAGTTACTAGTCCTAGAAACCCTGGTTGGAACAAACACTCTAGAGCCTTGAAACATCTTGGGTAGAGATCAATCCATGATGTTTGTGGTGTTCGACCATGAGGTGGAATCACTGGTTGAGGGTTGAGGCAGTTTGGCCTCGGAAAGCCCTAGATTGGTTTTGATTGATGTGTTTAATGAGATCCCACATTCACTCTTGGAATATGGCAAGTGGATGACTGGACGAGGAGATATTTGGCTCAACCATGTCTACGGTCAGGTGGAACATGGAAGTCCCAAACCTGGTTGCATTTTTCTTATGGAAATAAGAGCTCTTTTCTTCTTGTATTGATGGGTAAATATTCTTATTATCATATGAATCCTATGGCTAGTGTATCCTTCATATTTATCCGGTCAAGATGTTGGTTATGAGCATGTATTGTATCCGTGATGATGTATGGTTCTCTCCATATTTTTACTTTTAAATGAATGAATAATGTATCTATGGTCAAATAGATGGAAATGTGGCTAATGATGTAAGGGAAAAATGTTTCTTAGTGATTCTCAGATAAGTATGAGACCCCTATGCTCAGATATATTGTTTACACCTATAGTTTCCATGTTTGTGACATGTTTAGCGGAATTTTTGTCATGGCTAGTAGGGGTCTAGTTGAGTCCTTGATGATATGTTTGCTTTTGCATCATGATTCTATGGTTACAAATCATCTTTGAACTTGTATTGAAGTTATGGGCATTGAATAGGGTTATGGGCCTGAAAAAAGTGGCTCAAATCCCAGGGACACTGGCGCAACACTATGTAATTTTGTCCTTGGACACTGGCATGCAGGCTTGTGCATGTGTCCAGAGCCTCCTAGATGCAGCCATGTAGTATTTTGCATGTGTCCAAAGGTCCAATATCTCAAAATGTCAGTAGGACCCAAGGGAAGGATGCCTAAATGGTTGGGTTGGCTCTTGAGGGTGTTATTGTTGATGTACAATGTTTGTGTGATGTATTTCTGTTGATTCCACTTCATTAAGTCCACCTAGGAGGTTGAATCTCATCATAGTAGTCTCGCATCGCATGTTTACCCCAGTTTTATGGTTACTTGGGTAGATGTGGGAGGATGGTGTTACAGAGTGGTATCAAAGCCAAGTTCCACCCTCATACTAGATGGGCAGTGTGTTGGTCATGCATTCAATTCAGTTGCATATGTGTCCCCGATGCTTGTATTCTATGTGCTTGTTGGATTTCCATGGTGTTGATCATGGTTGTAGTGATGTCTCCATGTGAATGTTGATGGTGTTGTTGTGGGATGTGTCATCATGAATGTATGGTTGTATATGCATTGTTTATGCATGCATTTTCATGGTGAAGGTTGTTACGCATAAGGCCATTGTATGAAATTAGGTCACCATGATGTTATTGGTATGTTATGATGCTAATGTGTTAATTGAGATAGAGTAGGAGATGCAGATCATTAAAGTGAAGTTACAACAATGGACTTTGGGGTAAGAGTAGATCGTCATACAAGTTTGTATGCTTGGAAACAAGGTATGTGATTCATGGTTGTTGTAAGTATTAGGGTTACTTATATGTTTGTCATTCTATTGTTATTTTGGTTACATGTTTGATAAATGCTAGTTAATCAGCATAGTCATATGCATTATGGTTATGTGTATGTCTTTCATTCTATTTATTTTATTGCTACATACATAATAGACGTTAGTTAATTAGTGTGATCATATGTACATGCGTTGGTTAGTCAAGCATGGTATTAACTTGATGACTATGTTATATGTTGTTGATGAGCATGTTATATGTTACATTTTTGTTGTTATATGTTATTTAACTTGATGAGTAGGGTTATAACATTAATATCTTGATGTTATATGTATCATGCTAAATTGGATTGGCCTAGGAGGTTTGTTAGGGTTATGACATTCAGGTATGAGTTGACTTATTTGTGATATTATTTCGTACTAACCTTAGTTGTTTTTGTATCTATAATTTTTATGCATGAAGGCCATTTGTTTATGATTTTGTGATGTGAACATGCTAGCTAGTTACTATTATGAATATGATTACCTTATTCAGGTTTGAGTTGATGAGTTGTGAATTTATATTGTGCTAATCTAGATTGATTGTGCAGACAAGATAGCCTCCCCTGAGATACATTAAGGTATGAGCTTTCATATGTCATCTACTTTGTACTCGAATGTTTGATTATATCATCTATTTGGTGTTTGAGTGTTGATGTCTATTATGTTGTCTATTTGTTGTTGAATGTTTGATTAATTACATGATATGATTTTTTATCTATAAGATTGCATGAAGAAACAATTTGGTCTTAAGATGGTAGTACTAACACAATATGTGTTGAGATATCTGATGTGTACATTAGTATAAGTAGGTGATAGTTGTAGTATTATGATTTTGATCACTAGCTCATGTATACTTGAGTATACATAGGTGATAGTTGTAGTATTATGATTTTTACTGTACTAGTTGATTACGACATGAATGTTAGTCTTGGTAGAGGTTGATTTTAGTTAATAGATATGATGTCTTGATATTTGGAACATGTGATTGACATGTGTGAACAATTACAAGGAAACATGCTTGGTATTAGCATGACAAGGTAAGAGTTGAATTGTTTATATAACTAATAGTTGGGTGATGTGATAGCATGTAGTGAGACTCAATTGTTGCAAGGTAAATGGTAAAAGAAAGAAATTGAGCAAGAATTAATTTGGCTATGTATGTGTTCAATTACGAGGCAGTGCGTTGGGCACAACAGGTAAGATAACTGGTATATTGTTATATTTATTTATGCGCTCATAGTTATGTGTTTATGGAAATATGATGCAGGGGATTGAATGGAAGAATACTACCATGAAATATTGAAGAAGGCTCAGGTTGAGATTTTCTTTGGAAGCATTGGGAAACATGGGGATTGAGTCATGGTGTTTGGTGAGAGTCTTGTGCTTTTTGTATTTTGTGATTTGTTGATCTTGATTTGCAGTTTTTTAATGTATGGTGCAAGGCCTTTCAACTTTGTTCATGGTGTCGTATTGTTATTATTTTTCAGGGTTTTCCTCTTGTTTGTTTCTTGTCTTTCCTTTTATGTTTTGAGTCTTGGGAATTGGTTGGAAAAGAGGAAATTTCATGGAGTTTGGGGAGAGCTTTGTGGTACGAATAGGTAATGAAAGAATTGCATGATGCTCGATGCATGTATAAGGGCAACTGAAGGTAATAATATGACATCCAGTTGGATTGGTTGGGTCCGTTGAGGTAAATGGACGGTGGCAGAAAAATCACGAGAAAGGTAATAAATCAAGGTAAAGTGAATAAACTTGTGGTGTCAGATGCCTTGGCTATGGTGGGAATTGTTGTTTTCAATGTTATGCAAACTGTGCACGCATAAAGGGATTTCTCTTAACCTTGACCTTATGATATCTGGTAATTATGTTGTGATCATGATTATGATAATGTCTATATAGGTATATATGCATGTCATTGCCTGATGAGATCATGATTTATTTATGTTGATGTTTATGTATGCATATTGTAAAAATTTATTAATACTGATGTATTACCTGATTTTCCTAATCTAACAATATTTATCTTCTTGCAAAATACAAAATCCTTCCACTGTTAAACTTGCAGAAATTTAAAACTCAATTGCAAACACATGTGGATAAATTCAATCGCACATAACACAATTGTTTAACGGGAAAGCTTAAAGCTAAAAACCCCAACTATCATATATTATGTATATCAATGAAATCATGTAATAATCTCATACAAAGCTTAGTACATCAAGCTCTCAGTACAATATAGATTCATTACACACTGTCATGCAGAAATTTGCATCTCTATGCACCAATTTCTTGCCTCTTGACAGCCTGCCTCCATTGCGCAATCCTTGCTGAATAATACCCCTGAATGAATTCGAATTGGCCTTTCCTTGACTGCGCAATCCTCATTGGCAACTCCAATGTGTGTCTGATGCATTGAATGCATTTCTATAGTCACAACCGATAGTCCATCTCACCCTTTCACCTATCTCTCCACTGGGTCTCCATTAGAACTGACATGCACTATAGTTAATTGTTGTATCTGTTAAGTTGTTAGTGAGTTATTAGTTGTGAATTAATTAACTAATTAATTCACTTAACTCTCACTAGTGTATCTTTCAGTTAGACTAGATACAACTAGCTCAACTGAGTTTAACTCACTTAACTGAGTTAAACTAAATAACAACTCCATTAACTACTCTTCCAACTCTGTCATAACTTTGCCACTTCAGTGCTAATTGAGGCCTCCATGCATGAGCCACCAATAACCATAGGAATTGCGTAATTCCTTCAGCCCACTGATTTTCCAAATCTGTTCACCGAAATAAAGTGCTCCAAGAGAATAAGTTGATGTTTATTGTTAGATTATAATTAAGGGTTAATAATAATCGACATGCACCTATTTTTAGATCAATGATCTATAAATAGACTTCACCCAATATTCTAAAATCAGAATTTCATCTATTTTTCACATTTGACCAACCATCTACAATTAGCATCCTACAACTTATAGAATATGTTCACCATGTCTAAAAATAAACATACACCTAGAAATAGCCTGCGAGCCCCACTTAGTGAAGGTGCTTACTTTTCACTCTTATCATCTTGTTGAATCTCAATACTCCCTCTCAACAAGATAGGGATTATCCTTCACCCTGATCCTGCCTCTATGGTATTCGAATTTTCTCCTACCGAGCGCCTTTGTTAGAATATCTGCATCCTGATCTTTCATAGGAATGTACTGAAGCAACATGATCTTTTGCTGCACACAATCTCTGATATAATGATACCAGATATCAATATTTTTAGATCTATCATGAAACATAGGATTAATTGAGAGTTTAATGCAACTCTGATTATCACAATGTATCACTGTAGGATCTAAATGTGAATCGAAAAAACTGACCAGGATCTTCCTCATCTAGATAGCCTCACATGCAGCTTGATTTTCTGCCATGTATTCTGGTTCCGCTGAACTGAGTGCCATGGATCTTTGTTTCCTACTATACCAAGAAAATGTTGTAGATCCAATACTGAAAACCCCTCCTGATGTGCTCTTTCTGTCTGTTGGGCTTCCTGCCCAATCTGCATCCGTGAAGCCATGCAACTTCACCTCATCCATTTTTCTTTACCATAAGCCATACTTAGATGTGCCCCTGAGATATCTCAGGACATGCTTTCCTGTATTCCAAAAGAGCTTGGTAGGCTTAACCATCGCTTGTGAAAGCTGGTTCACCGCATAGCATATGTCCAGTCTTGTATTCATTAAATACATGAGCGAACCCACCAATTGTTGATAAACAGTGGCATCCACTACCTTTTCCGATGTAGCATCCTCTTTCCTCCAATTTCCTGGAAGAGGAGTATCCATGGGCTTGCAGTCCTCCATGTGAAACTTACCAAGTATCTCCCGAGCATACTTGTTGTACACCATTTTTTGGTCATCTAACTTGTTATCATTAGATGGACTCAAGTACACCATGTAAGACCAATTTTACCCTGAGTAAAATTGCTTTCACTATGAAAATAACTTAGTAAAACACCTTTATTAAGTTGTTTATGGTCTAAACAGGAAACCCCATGAGGAAATATTAAATAAATCTACATTTTTTTTATTTTCCTCAAGGAATAATTAGTTAAACAACAGTTTAATTAATATTCCTGGTTATATTTAACCCAAAACTAGGAAATTAATTAGATAAATCATTATTTATCTTATTATTTTTTAAGAATAATTATTTAAACCTTATTTAAATAATATTCTTCATTAAATATGACTAAATCACCCTTAAATAATTAAATAAATCATTATTTATTTGATTATTACTCAACCACATCCTTAAAATGATAAATAAATCATTTATTTATTTATTATTTACAAATAAAGGGATTTGACCCAAGTCAAATTCTTTTTCCCTCCAACAAATATAATAAAATATTCCATAAAAGTTGAATCTTGATTTGGTTAATAATATTTTAATTATGCACCGATATCTAGACTAACTCAATATTTTGTTATAAATAGAAGGGGTTTCCCATTCATTTACCACCTTTTGTTGCCTAAAGATCACTTTGGATCTATACTCTTGGTCTGACTTTGATCCACTGTCATAGTCATATTTTGATACCATTTTTGTCTGGGTTTTCTACACCATCAAGAGAGGGGAATTTTAGATCTAAAGTGCTAAGGACTTATAAGAACCATCCCATTGAGGAGAAGTGGTAACACCCTTCTGTGTCTTCCTCCCAGGTGCCATTAATACAAAATTAATTCAACATATTCTTGTCTTGTCTATTGGATGCATGGAGTAAATCTTGTTTTTTCTACTGCTTAATGTCTTTTGATGCATAGATCTAGATTTTTGTAGCATTTATCTTGATCACCTAACTGCATATCTGAGGATATTGGTAGCCATCTTTGCTGTTAGGGCTGTTTGTTATGCACAACTAAAGTGGTATTTTTTTGTATGCTTGGAATTAAGATTCATACTAACAACTGGCGACTCCACATGGGTTTATGGTTACGACCTCTGTCGTTTTTCTGATCCTTGCATATCCATCTGCTTCAAACTCTAGGATTTCTCTTTAGCCTCTTGTTTTTGCTTTTTTTGATGTTGTTTTTAACCTATAAAACCCTAAAACATTAAAAATTCTAATTTCCGTGTGTTTTCGGACCTATTGCGTAGGTGACAGACATCAGCGCAACTGAGACGACACTTTTTTTTGAAATCTGTCGCCGATAGTGCCGGAAGTACAGGTTGCACTTTTTGGCCTAGAAACTATGACGTGGACCTTGACACACATTTCAGCCCAAAAACTGCGACCTCTGCTAGAAACAGATCAGAAACTGTGACCTGGACTTTTTGCGGGAATTTTTTTGAAAGTTTTCTGGTTTTGTCTCAGCCTTTGTTCATGGTTTTCTAACTTCCGTCTTTGCCCGTTTTGGACCTGTACTTGTTCTGTTTTTCTCAACTAAGTGAGAACCTAGCCCCCTAAGGCTTCAGTACCCTTCAATTTTTATGGAAGAGTTTTTACTGTTGCAGTTTGTCTAAAATTTTCAGAGTGTTCAGCCATTTTTCAGATTTGATACCTCACCTTCAAATTTGCTTCAGATTGGCTTTTTATCCGTCCAAATCACCTCATTTAGCTTTTTTTGGGTTTTCTTCTAGGGTTCACCCATTTTCCCTCTATTAGGTCCATATATTACTAGTATAGTCCCTTATTGTTGTTAGTGTAACCCCCTTATTGTTATTATTGTACCCCTGTAACCCCAATATTGTTATTATTGTGCCCTTAAATTATTATTGTTAGGTTAGCTAGGATTACATTGTGACCCCACTAGGATTACATTATGGCCCCATGGACTCCTATATATAGAAAGGAGGTTTTGTAATTTGTATCATCCAAGAATTTTTCATTCATGTAATGTATTGCAGGTTTCCCCCTCGAAGTGTCTTATTTTTAAGGCATTGATATCTCTTTTCTTCTCTTTTTGGAGCTGGTTTCACAACACCCTCCAGGAGATAGCCTTTCGCTACCTCATTTACAACAAATTTTCTTCTAATTTGTTGCTGTTTTCTACACCACTTTCCAGCAGATTTTGACCTTTAGATCCCTGTCCCTCCCGACCTTAGATCTATTGGCTATTTTGGTGTGTTTTGACTAGTTTTTGCCCACCTACAGACTACTTGTTGATGGGCCCACCTTCTTGGGTTTAGATTATTGAATTATTAGCTGTTTATTTATTGTTATTTTAGGTTCATATACTGTTATCTGCAGGTTTATTTTCAGTTACACAACACACTTTTTATTTTTCTCTACAAACGTCTGGGTTTAAAAATTAAAATTTACACACTTTGCACACACACCCTAAGCAGAAAAGGGCTTGGTTAACATTGCCAAGCAAAGACTCTAAAACAATGAAATCAATTGATCCTGCACCTCTCTGCCCTTGTTTCGACATTGTAATTAGTTGATCCTGCACCTCCCTGCCCTTGTCCTTATCTTTTTCCTTTGTGCCGTGTTTGTGTCATCATCATTGTGCCACCAAGGCGTTTATCTCAGAGACTTCTTGGCCTTCATCCCCAGTTTCCAGTAGGAATACTTACTCCTCCACGTAGGATTCGAGTTAGTCCTCCACCGAGTCCGCACTCCGACTCTTCTTCTGGTTCATTGGGTTATCCTTCTTGTTCTACCTTCGGTTCTCCTCCTGCCACCTTCACCATGTCTGGTGCAAGACCTAATGCTGGTGGTAACCCCGGACCTCATGCTGGGAATACCACTATTAGGATCGCAACAGACACTACCCCGGCTGCGCCCTTGCTCCCCTTCATGGCAGGCCTCAACCTTCTTGATTTTGACCAGATGATCAATGAACCTATACACCATGACACTAGTTGGCCTGCTATGCCGACTAAGCTCCCGTCCGACATCCCCAAGTTTGAAGGCCTTGCTAGATAAGATCCTACAAATCATGTTCGATCTTTCCACATGTGGTGTTCGTCTAACTCTATTATTGATGACTCTATCTATATTCAGTTGTTCCAACGTAAAATTACTGGTGAAGCTTCTAAGTGGTATGTTGATCAGGCCCCTTCCTCTCATACCACCTTTGTGACTCTTTCCCGGGATTTTATGTCTTACTTCCAGCTTTCCCTTCATTATGACACTGGTACCAAACTCTTGACTTCTTTCCGTCAATCGTCTGCGACCTGCCTATCCGACCATGTCCAGGAATGGTGGAGAAGAAAGAGCCTATGTCGAGCCCCTACCTTCGAAGACCGTGTCTACATGGAATGGTTCCTTAGATCTCTCTTGCCACCTATCGGGAAAGATGTCGCATCGCACTTTCCTTAAACCGAAGAAGCCGCTCTCCAAATTAAAATATGACCTGATCTACGCTCAGTCGGGTTATGTTTATACCGTTCTACCTGATCTTCCCAGACCTGATAGTGCCAACGCATTGGGGGCATCTCACGTCGCCGACGGTATTGTTGGAGCTCTCTTTAATCCATACACTCAACCTCCCATGGGCTATGGCTCCTCGTTTCGTTCGGCGGCCTGTGCACGCACCCCGGACTAGCCGAAAGTCTCTACTTGGCAATGTGGCATGCCTCCTCTTTTTTCCCAACCTCTTGTTTACCACACTGTTACCCAACCTCCTTATTATCCATATCCATAGCCTAGTGCTCTAGCTCCTCCAGCATCAGCACCACCTTCTCCCTTGCCTTCTCAACCCCCGCAACAGTAGCCACTGCCCCCTTAGGGGCAAGTGTATGCACAACAGGGCACGACTAATCATCCTCCTTCCAAAAAGAAGAGGAAAGGCTCTCAAAATCAATCTACTCACGGTAATCCTAGACCTAATCGAGGTAACGCTCCTAACACTACTAACCAGCAATAGGGCACTCAGCCCAAGCAGGACAAGCCTGTTCGCACGAACAAGCCCTGTTCTTAATTATAAATCTTTCGGGAAATCACATAAGGAATTTTTGGAACCGACACGTTTCGAACTACCAACTGTAGTTCATCATCAGGATAATGAGGATTAGCTGATCTGACATACACATTTATACCAAGAGGAGAGAAGCAACGGTCACACCCCAAAGAGTTAAAAAAATGGTCAAAAATAAGAAAAATTATAAAATAATCCAAAAATATAGCTAACCATCGTAAAAAATTATTTTAATAACGGTCAAAAATAAGATTATATATATATATATATATATATATATATATATATATATATATATATATATATATATATATATATATATATATATATATATATATATACATGATTACCCCTTCATATAAAATCAACCCTAAAAACTAAATTACCTCCCCCAATAGAAACAAAATAAAAAGGTTATTAAGAGAAAAAATTCAAGTCAAAGTCATAATTTATAAATAAGACTAATAAAATAAAATCAATAAAATAAATTAATAAATAAATGAATGAATAAAATCAGACACAAGAATTAAAATACAACAAAAAGTAAAAATAAATTATTTGTATTTTATTCTAATAAATAAATTAACATACATACACCAATAAATAAAATACTAAAATAAAATAACAATAAAAAGACCAAATCATAAAAAATAAAAATAAAACCAAAGAATAAAATGACCCAGTAAAAAAAAAAAGAATTCAGGTCAAATTCATAAACTAAAAATAAATAAAAATAAAAATAATAAAATAAAATAAATTAATACATGAAAAAAATAATTAATTAAAATAAAAATGAAATAAAAATAAATTTGTATTTTATTTTAATAAATAAATAATTAAATACTAAAATAAAATAAAATAATAAAATAACAACCAAAGAATAAAATGACCGAGTAAAAAGTAAAATAAAACCAAAGAATTCAAGTCAAAGTCATAAACTAAAAATAAATAATTTATAAATAAATCAAAATAATAAATAAAATCTAAAAATAAAATAAAATAATACATGAATGAATAAAAATAAAAATAATAAAAATAAAAATAAAAATGAAATAAAATTAAAAATAAAAATAAATAATTTGTATTTTATTTTAATAAATAAATAATTAAATGCTAGAATAATAGAATAACAACCAAAGAATAAAAGGAACCTTACAGGGAGTGAAGAGATGGAACCCAACAACTGCTAACTTTCCATCCATCATCCCTGTTCAACGTGCGGGACCTCTTCTCAATCTCAATCGCCTCCCTAAATTTTCGGTGATGGAAATGGTCAACCCTAGCAAGGATTCTAGCGTCCTCCATACAGATGTGACGCTTCATCTTTTCTGCATGCCCAGCTAACGCAGAGGACTTTGTTCTACCATGGCTAATATCCACATCATGTTCCTGGAACCTCTTATTAATCGATCGACCAGTTTCACCAATGTGGGGAGTCCCGCAAGAGCACGGAATCAAATAAACACCTTTCACGCTTTTAGGGTCTAACTGTTCCTTAACCGATTTAAGGGAGCCCCGAATGGTGTTTAAAGGCTTAAAAGAAGAAGAGATTTTATGCTTCCTTAAAATCCGAGTGATCTTATCAGTAGTACCTTTTTTTTTCTTCTTCTGAATATGCTTAATCTATTAGTGTACAAAAATACATTACATGGAGGCCAGGGCCTCAGAAGTTCTGGCCCGAGAGATGGGCATTCTAGTACATCCATGATGCTCTGACAAAATATCAACCCAAAGTGCCAAAATACAGATACAACAATGAAGCTCAGACAGGCAGCTCAGCAAAAAAATGCAGCCCTCATAGGGGAAACCAGCCGCAAAACTCCAATTGCTTATCAACCCACAATGTCTAGAACCGGAAATATAAACATAATCGTTTTTATACAAAAAATTCTGCCGCCCACGAAGGGGAAACCATCATTCAAATGAGCTGTAGAAATGATGAAAACTAAACTGAGACAGCGTGCAACAACCAGAGCTGAGCCTGGCTCTACTTTCATCCAAAAACAAACTGGTATGAAGAGTGGCCATTAGTTACCTTGAGAGGAGGGGGGAGACTCGACCACACGACAGGCGTAGGCGTAGGGATCATCCTCGGCCTGCAAATCAACTTTAACACTTGAAACGTCATGTTTGGTATCTTTCGCACCCGCCTTGTCAACAGGAGCAGCAAAACAGCCTCGCTTGATGTTGCCCACATCAGAAGCAATTTTGAGGTCCTGCGAGGAGCTACCTTCAACCTCTTTCCATTTCTAACTCCCTTTGGTGGGAGAACAAGGTCTGTCAGCCGTCAATTGCGCCAGTTGAGAGCCCGTGAGCTCGGCAACCAATTCAGGTGGCTCTTCTTTGAAATCGATAGTTATGGTGGTTGTAACAGTAGGCATACTAAGCATACAGGGGAAATGGAATTGAGCCCTATGCTGCTGTCCCGGGAGGAGACTGGAAAAGCCTCTTGTAGGCTGAGAAATCCCACACCCTGCAAGAGAGCCTCGTCCACTTCGAGTATCAGGGTAACAACCCCACAGGGAGTCCGAAGGAGGAGAAGAGGAGCTCGAAGAGGTGGAAGGTGGGTGACGGGGAGGACCTCCACGGCTTGAGCCACGTCTGCACCTCATCCTTTGGTGCAACCGAGGCATGGGAATCAGGCGAGAAATACTGATCTTGATAGAGCAGGAAGAGGAAGGCTGGGACTGGACAGGCGGACCACAACTGAGGACAGAGGGCTGAGAAGAGCCGAACGTCTCTGGGAGATAAAAAGAGTGAAATCCGATGCGCTGAGAGAAATGGGAGCTCTGCGAGACGTGCAGACCCGGAATAAGGTTTAAACAACAAGAAAGAGAGCATTTGCGTCTAGTAATGGTCCTGGAGCTGGGCTCAGAGACCACCGAGGAGAAGCAGGAGCGAAGAGGCAATAATGCCGGCTTGAAACTTCCGGAAGAAGCCATATCCCTGTGGAGTGAACACAAACCTGGGCAATTGTGCAGCGTTAATGCCTTGGGCGACTCGGTGTTAATGCTATTAATGGTCTGGAGGACGAGGGGTAGGGTGGCGGTGGTAGAATCCCACGCGCCAACCCAAGACCTCTGCCACCTTTCAAACATGCTGGCCACCCGCATCTGGGGTTATCAGTAGTACCTTGAATAAAAGGTAAATGAACTTTACCAACAACATCACCACTATTCTTATTCAGTCTAGGACCTTTGCTCGCATTCATGAAAGCCTTCAAACCCTGACTTCTACTATAACCGCTTTCTACGAAGACTTTAAGGAGATGGGCTTTCTCTTCATCTAAATTATCATTATCAGAAATTCTAAGAGCTCTTGTAGCTAAAGTATTCAAAACTCCAAGTTTCTGAGCAGGAAAATGATGAGAATCAGAATGCAGTTACTGCACCGTGTTTTTAGATGAAGCAAATGTGGGAGTCTCAAGCAACATTGCGAGGACAACAAGCCTCCCCTTCTGTCCCTCCCAATGGTGCGCCTAGTCAGCTGGTTGTGCTTACTAATCCTTTCCCTTAGCAAGGATTTGTGGCTACCCAACCACCTGAAGGTCAGGTGGCCATTCAAACTCTTCCATTTGGTACATATGATTACCAGATTCTCATGATGAACTCTGATCAGTCTCTAGCCGTAGACATCAATATTCAGACTCGGTCTCATCAGTACAACAAGCCTCCCACTACGTCTGTCCCCGAGCTGCCTCCTTTGGTCTCTATAGAGCCTCTTTCGACACCTACTAGTCCCTTGCAGATCCCTCAGCCTAAGGCAGAGGTTCATACCAAGATCCCTAAGGGACCACTAAGCCGAAATGCTACTTCTGGCAAAGCTGACCATTCGTATAGCATAGTAGATGATTTGGCGCAATGCCGTGCTGCCATTTCAATGCTGGAACTCCTCCAGTCATGCCCTTCACAACGAAAAGCTCTACTATCTTCCATGGGCGCTGTAGATCCTTCCGATGATCGATTGATTGTCTTTTATGTTGACTGATTAGAACATCCTCCTCTCCCTACTTCCATCGCTTTCCAAATCCCAGTCAAGATCCGGAATGCCAACGTTTCCTGGTGCATCATTGATGAGGGGGCATCCACCTATGTGATGTTCATTTCAGTTTGGAAGCAACTCGGATCACCTGAGTTGGATCCTTCCACGATCACTCTTCAAGCGTGGGATGGCCATGCCTCCCGGCCCATTGGCCTATTCCGCAATTGTCCTATTACTCTTGCGGGCAAGATTGTTTGCGTTGACGTAGAAGTCATAGATGCTCCCTTAGATTACAACATTCTATTGGGTCGTAGCTACAGTTACGCGATGTCTGCTGTCCCTTTCGCGGTCCACTGCAATATGTCCTTCCCTCATAACGGAAAGATAGTCACCATTGACCAGTTGACATATTACGAACCGAAGTCTTAGACCTCCCATGAGTCCATCATCTCTTTAGTGGCCAATAAGAAAACTGTCGATCCTTTTACCAGTGTCTCACATGGAGTCTACAAATATTATTCATTACCTAGTACATTCCCTGGTCTTCCTCCTCCTTTCTCTGATCCCAGCTCATCGAATATTTGCATGATGCAATCGTTTCGAGCTGCCCTCAAGCGGCCTGCCTTGGCTAGTCAGTAGCCTCCTCGCCCTCCATAGCCTACTCCTAGACCTTTGATTCAGCCTTCTAGACCTCCTCCTCCTGGCTCTTTAGTTGGTATCCATGAGCCTCTCTACCCTCTTGAAATGGTTCCTCCAAGCCTTAACCATTTGGGAGCTGTCCTGCCTGGCCATTACCCCTCCGGTCAGATACCGTTCCTAGCTCCCCCCCCAGGAGTATACATGGTGCTTGTCATGGCCGCCCTATCTCTTCCTAACCTGACCCCTGGGATTCCCGTCTGGTACCTTGATCCTCCAGCCACTACCCCATCTGGTCAACCAAAACCTTATCTTGCTTTGACCTCGGTTCAACCGATCCCCATGACTTCTCCCGCTGCAATAGTGCCTCAGCCACCTCAAAAGGAACCACCTCCTATTGCGACCACTTTGGGTAAGAAGGGAAAAGCTCACATGGGGCAACCAAAGACAAGGCCACCCCGACAAACTTTGCCCCTCCTTGGCCATAAAAATGCACTATCCAATGTGCTTTGTGTGATTTTGTTGGTCACGCCACCCATACTTGTCCAGATTTGCCTCACCTTAAGTCCATGGTCAATGAGACATTTCCACAGTCTAATATCCCTGAGGTTTATGTCACTATACCCAATTCAGTCCCGAAACTAAAAACTTTGCACACCAATCACCCTTGTGCTTTGTGCAATTTCCATGGCCATTACAGTCTCCTCTGTCCCCACCTTGAAGAGTATCTCTCCTCTTTAGAAGCATTCCACCAATTCGAGGCCAAGCATGAAAAGTTCACCTCTCACTTGTTTGCGAGTTCTGCTCCAGCAGAACCAGAGGATCTACCTGCTCCCATTGACATTCCACCTCTCGATGTTAAGATGATGGAGCCTTCAGCCCACATTTTCTACCTATCATCATCCATGAGACCCTCGGTGGAAGTCCCCTTGGAGACTTCCGCTAATGTTTCGCCTTACCTCCCTTCAGCGATCACTCTTGGCTCAACATCAGTAGATCCTTTATTTGCTTACTCTTCTGTCATCCCCCATGAAGTTGCGCATGTGAGCCGTTCTTCACATGATGATGAGTCAGGTAGTTCTACTGCGTCAGGAGGTCTCTCTTCCTCCAGTCACCCCATCTTCAATTTCGATGAAGACATTATGGAAGCTATGACCGAACTTGACTTTCTGTGGGATGATGTGCACCACCGCGCATACTTCCTCCCACAGTTGTCCCATGACCAATATGCTTTGGAAACTAAAGATTTTATTCCTGATGAGGTCGATTGGTTTAAAAATCCCATCCCTGCACTTGATGCTTTCGAAGAAGGAAATATGGCCAATATCTCTCCTACCATTAAAATTGACATTTCTGACAAACCAGGGATAAAAGAAAATATCACCTTGGGTGCCCATTTCACCCTAGAAGAGGTTGAGGTTTACACCAAGCTATTCAAATAATTCCGTGATATTTTCGCCTGGTCCTATTCAGAAATGCTCAGACTTGATCCTGCCATTGTCGAACACCATATCGATACATGGCTTGATGCCAATCCTGTCCATCAGAAGTTGAGACCCATTAACCCTTCCAGACGAGAAGTTGTCAAAGCTGAAATCGATAAGCTCAAGCAGGCTGGTTTTATCTATCCCATTGAATACACCACTTGGGTGTCCAATCCGGTTCTCATTCTCAAGAAACAAGGCACCATCCGTGTATGCACTAACTTTCGCAATCTGAACAAAGCTTGTCCCAAAGACAACTTCCCCACACCATTCATTGAACAAATCATTGATGAGTGTGCGGGGCACGAGGTTCTATCCTTCATGGATGGTTTCTCCGGGTACAACCAAATTGTTATATGTCATGCTGATCAACTTAAAACTGCATTCATTAGTCTGTGGGGAACCTTTGCCTTTTGAGTCATGCCGTTCAGCCTTAAAAACACAAGAGCCACTTTTCAGCGGGCTATGTCTTACTGTTTCCATGACCTGGCTCATATTATCCTTGCTTATTTAGATGACCTCACTGCACATTCTAAACATCGGGCGCAACACCTCCATGATCTGCGTACCGTATTTCTCCAATGTCACAAGTATAATATCCGCCTCAACCCACTGAAGTGTGTCTTTTGTGTACCTACCGATTGTCTTCTAGGCTTCATTGTGTCTAAAGACAGTATCACGCTTGACCCATTGAAAGTTCAAGCCATCCTTGAGCTTCCTATCCCTTGTACTTTACGCCAATTACAAAGCCTCTAAGGAAAAGCTAATTTCCTTCGCCAGTTCATACCTGACTATGCCACCACCATGCATGGGTTCCTTAGACTCCTCCGCTCTAATATCCCTTTTTTCTGGGATTCCTATGCTCAAGAGTCTTTTGATGCCCTGAAACATGCTCTCACGCCCGCTCCCTTGATTCGCCCCCCTGACTTTGATAGGGATTTCATCCTATATATCTCCACTTCCCATTAGGGGAATTTTGAGGTCTAAAATGGGCCTCCTAAGGAAATTATAAAATAATAGTGGAAATAATAAAATAAGATCTGATTACATCATCAAATTATAGAGGGAAAAAAGAAAAAACTACTTTTTCAATTCATATTTTCAACTTATCTCCCAAAGTTTTTACTCATATTTCAAGTGGGAGTACTCGTTGGATGAAAAATTTAATTCCTCATCCAAGGAGTACCCATGTTGCACACTTTTGATGGGTCCTACTACATGAAAAATGAGAAATACATGAAAAATGTGATTGTATTCACGGTTTTTTGTGTATTTATCATTTTCTCGTGTAGCAGGGTCCACATAAAGTATGCAACATGGGTACTCCTTGGATGAGGAATTAAATTTTTCATCCAATGAGTACTCCCACTTGAAATTTGAGTAAAAACTTTGGGAGATAAGTTGAAAATACGAGTTGAAAAAGTAGTTTTATTATTTTATTATTTTTTAATAATTTTATCATTTTACTTAAAAAATGGTGAATCATCCCCCATGGTTGACATCATCATCTTGAATCCTATTGGTTCTTATAAAGTTTATTTTTGTTGTACATTTTTCTTAGGAGGCCCATTTTAGACCTCAAAATTCCCCTAATGACCTACTCGGTCACTGGAGTCCTCATTCAGGAAGATGACAATGGAATTGAGCATGTTATCTATTATGTCAATAAGGACCTGGTAGGACATCCTGTATCCTACTCACATGAAGAGAAATCAACACTGGCTATCGTGTTCTCGGTCCAGAAACTTCGTCATTACATCCTCATGCGTTCCACCAAGGTTGTGACTAATTCCAACCCTATGACCTTCCTATTGAGTCATTGAATCATCAATGGGAAGTACAACCATTGGATCATGATCCTCCAGGAATTAGATCTTGAATTTGTCACACCAAAAAATAAGAAAGGTTTAGCCCTCGCTGAACTCATTTCCGAACTACCTACCGGTATGCAGGACCCTCCAGTTAATTATAATTTCCCCGATGAACATTTATTTTCCATTACCACCAATGACCCTTGGTATGGGGACGTCCTCACCTATTTGCGAACCCAAAATTTTTCCCTCCATCTTGACCATGATGCTCGACGACATATTTGACACCAGGCCCCCCGCTACCTTCTTATCTGTGACAACCTTTATCGTCGCGGTGTAGATTCTGTCCTTCGTCGTTGTCTCACACATGCTGAAGCAAAACAAGTCCTCAATGCCTGTCATAGTGGCGCTTGTGGTGGCCACCTCTCCGATCTTGCCACTGCCCAGAAAATCATGCGCATTGGTTACTTTTGGCCTTCTCTCTTTGGTGATTACATTGAGGCAGTCAAACACTGTCCCAATCGCCAAAATTTTGCCCCTAAGGCACGAGCCCCTCTGGCTCCCCTCCATCCTGTCATCTCAGCTAGTCCCTTCTATAAGTGGGCCATATACTTTATGGAGTGTCAACCATCATCGACTGGTAACCATAAGTATATCATCGTGGTGGTTGACTATTTCACCAAATGGGCTGAGGCCATGCCAATGTTTAACAACACGGTAGCTACCGCAACCCTCTTTTTCTTTAACCATGTGATCGCTTGATTCGGAGTTCTGAAACAATTGGTCTCTGACCATGGCCGAAATTTTGAAGATGATATATGGCGTGAGCTATCCTCAATGTTGGGCTTTGAGCACCAATATTCCTCCTCTTATTACCCCCAAGGTAATGGCCAAGTTGAAGCAATCAATAAAATCCTTAAAACCATGCTTCAATGGATGGTGGATAAGCACAAAACCAACTGGCACCTTATGCTCTTCCCTGTTTTGTGGGCCTATAGAACTTCTGTTAAAAACGCCACCGGGTTTACTCCTTTCCACCTTGTTTTTGGAGAGGAGGCAGTCTTACCGATCGAGTGTGAAATCCCTTCCCTTCATCTAGCCGTCGAACTTATCCCTAACACCCAACCTTTAGAACAACGACTTATCATGCTTGAGCGCGCTTTCGAAGACCGTCGTGTTGCATTGCAAACCATTAAGGCGGCTAAGAAACGCATCAAAGCTCAGTATGATCGAAAATTCCACCCTCATACTTTTCACGAAGGTGATCTTGTTTTGGTGTATGACCAGACCCATGATTTCCTTGTTCATGGGAAGTTTGACTCATTATGGCTAGGACCTTACATCATCAGTAAGGATTTAGGTAAGGGGGCATATCTATTAGAGGACTTCGAAGGCCATCCCCTTCCCAATCCTCACAATGCACTCTATCTGAAGAGGTATTACCCTTATCATTTCCTTATGGAAATGCATGTTTTATTTATTTAGGTAGCTAGCTCATGATTATGTGATTTGATACTTGACCGAGACACATTTTTTCCAGGAAGGGTTACTTCACCACTCCTCAAAATCGAATTTCTTCACCTGCAACACTTGTTCTTGGGGGAACCCCTTTCCCTTCACACTTGTCCATGCTTGTGTCAATTTTCATCGTGAGTAACCATCATGTACTCATGATTTTTTTTTTGGTCCCCATTGGACCATTTTCTGTGTGGTAGCACCATCGAGTCACCCTTGTTTAGAGCATCCGAGTTGAGTCATCATTGCATTCATGGAGTCTATCCCGAGTCCCTTTATATCTCGCTATAGTCCTCCATCCTTCATTGCTTGGTTCCTCTCTCATGTCTCAAATTATGGCCTTCAATCCCACTATCCCCTATCCCTCATGATATTGTGTCAGTCACTGCCAGGTCATCCATGCCCTTTATGCTCTAACAAGGGAAGTCATCCATCCTCTACTCAGTAACCCCCCATTTTATCATCATCACTAGTGTCAGTCTGTCAGTCACTCTACTATTTCCTCTCGTGCCTTAGTTGAGGAACCCTTATTGCCTCATCTATGGCGGACCTCATTCTGTCGACATCAGCTCATTCAATCCAGAAGACAGGTCTAGAGGGCGGTTTACCTTGGCTCCAGCTTCCACTCTTGTTTGGTGCCTTAGATCAGTCAAAGGGACTCCTTATTACCCTTTTACTTGATTGTTTCTCAGCTCCAGCTCCTTTCAGCATGATCGAGATCTGTATACTTGATGGTCCAGTGATGCAGCAACTGATATCAGTGATTCTCGGGTGTGTGTGAGATGTCTCAACCCTCATGAGGGGGTGGCCCTACAGGTAGCCCCCCACATGCCTGGATGACCTCTTCATTATAGCATTTGATGCAGCTCCATAGATTTGATGATGTCGGCCTCACGCGCTTGCAGCGCCTTTTTGATTGCATGTATCGGTCATATTTTTAGAGCCCTTTCCTGTTTACAAGGGCATATGGGTTTTATTTATATCTCATGTACTCATATTATTGTACAAGTCCTAGCTGTTATCCCAGACACGATATGTATGTGGGATTCATTATCATGTTGTTTATCTAGCTCATGTTTATGCTAACATGTACTATATTGTTTGGTCCCTTTTTTACTGGATGCATTATTCTTTGTACTTTGTCTCGGCGGGCATAGGTATGCCTCCCACGCAGCCTATAGCACAGGTACTCACCCATAAAAGAGACTTTTTGCACCTGTAAGTCTTGCCTCCTCTGGGTCTAGTCCTTTCAGCACTTTGGTCTACCTTATACTTCTCTCTCTCTGACTTCCCTTGGTATAAATGATTGTTTTACTTCTTATGTGAATTCATATGATTAGCTCCTACGCTGTAGCTAGAGGAAATCGTACACTATTTTTGTCATCTAACCTATTTTATTAGATGGACACAAAATACTGTGTAAATTACAGTTTGCCTAAGTACACCATGTAAGATGATTTTACCCTAAGTAGTGCTACTCATGGCGACTCTACTAAGTAAACACCTTTATTCAGTTAACATAATTATAAACAGAAACCATGAGGAAATGTTAAATAAATCCATTTATTCATCATTTTCATAAAAGATAATTAATTCATGATGTTTTAATTAATATTCTGATCCATATTAACTAAAAACAAGGGAAAATTAATTGATAAATTATATTTATCTTGTAATTTCTAGAATAATTATTCCAAAACAATGTTCCTTATTAATTCCATTCATCCTCATAAATATTCATTAAACATTATTTGTGCATTATTTATCAACCACAATCATTAATAATAAATAAATCATTTATTTATTTATTATTTACAAATAATATCAGTTGACCAAAGTCAAATTCTTTTCCCTCACTCAAATATAATAAAATACTTACATAAAGGTTGGGATGTAATTTAGTTAATAATGTTTTAATTCCTTTTAAATGTCTAGACTAACTCAATCTTTTGTTCTTTCAATAGAAAGATTTTTTAAACCACTCCTTCACTTTGTGCCCTAATCTGCTCAGTTCTATAATAATTTTTGGTTTGACTTTGATTGTAAAATGTATTTATTATATTTCTCTCCCAATTTACTATTTATTGAAACCCCTTTGATTGTTTTAATGCAGGTTTTTCCCACATTAAGACGTTGCATGGATACTAAATCTTGAGGAATTTATATGCTCTGTCCATTGGAGAATTTGATGCACCAATCTTTCATGTTCTCCTCCCGGGTGTCTGCATCTAATTCTGCAGCGTAGTCTTGTCTTGTCTATATTGGATGCATAGAATAATAGCACATTTTATTCTTGCTTAATGTCTTTTATTACATAGAATCTGAATTTCTTTTGTATTCTCTGAATACAATAATTACAATATAAAGATATAGCCATCTTTGATTTTAGGGTTGTTTGTTATGCGTGGCTAAAGTGAGCCTTTTCATGCGTTCATGATTAAGATTCATGTAACACTGCAAGGAAAAAAGGTATATGTTCAACGGAAGGTAAGCCTTTACTATATGAGAGTAAAGGAAGGTATTTAGAGAGGACTTGGGAGTGACGTAGTCAACCCATAGTGCATTCGTCAAAGCGTTATTCTAGTTATTTTTTTCGAAGAAGACATTTCTTGATAATACAGATTTAGAGTTCTTGTTTATTTACTTAGCCAAATTGTTTCCCTATGGGTAATGAAATTTGATGCCTTTAAATATAACTATTTTCTATTGAAACAACAATATTTTAACAAGTAAAAATAAGTTTTATTTCTATAATTTTCAAATATGGAGGAACGTTGAACACAATTTATGATGTTTTGTTTGAGAAATTGGATGACCCCATTGATCATCAACCATGTGGGGAACTAGATTTGAAGTGTTGAGGACTTACAATATTACATCCCACGTAGAGGAGAGATGGTAACATCTTTCTATGTTCTCCTCCCGGAGTGTCATAAATACAAAAAATTCTTTAAAAAAAAATTCATCTTGTCTATGGATGTATGGGCAACTCTTGCTTTTATTCTTGCTTAATGTATTTTAATGCCTAGATCTAGATTTACAAAATGACTATCTTAGTCAACTAATTTCAAATCAAAAATCTGTATTATCTTTGATGTTAGGGTTTTGTTATGCGCGGCTAAAGTGAGCCTTTTTCATACGTTCATGATTAAGATTCATACTAACCTTTTCAAGGAAAGAAGGTATATGTTCAACGGAAGGTAAGCCTTTAATATATACGAGGGAAGTAAAGGAAGGTATTTAGAGAGGACTTGGGAGTGGCCTTGATCCAACCCATAGTGCATTCATCAAGTTATTCACAGTTATTTTTTTCGGGAAGACACATTTCTTGATAATACAAATTAAGTTCTTGTTTTTTGACTTAACAGCGAATTGTTTCCCTATGGGTAGTAATTTGATGCATGCTTTTAAAACAATACCATTTTCTAATGCAAATATATAATATTTAACAATTAAAAATAAGTTCATTATCAAATACGAGCAATGGAGGAACGTTGAACTTGGTTATGATGTTTTGTTTAGAAATTGGATGGCTTATTGATCATCAACTTGTCTTAGAGGAACTACTTTAGTCCAGCGAGTGAAATAATCAATTGTTTTTAAGATATATCAATGTTGCTATGAAAAATGAAAATATTTTGTCGATGAGATCCAATCACCATTGTTGAGATGGTTCTTTGATCTTATAGGTGTGACATGCATGGGGTAACCAAATTAGGATACTGACCACTTTTCATTTGACAAATTGGGAACTTTTGGGCATAAGCATGAGAATCATGGTAACAATTTAGACCAATAATAATCCATTTCTCTCATCACATAAAATGGCACCAGCTCGCCAAAGTATCCACCTATTGGTCCATCATGAATATCTTTTGACACCCTTTAGGAATCTAGAGGCTCTAGAATCTGGCAGAAATACCATGTGTTCACTTTGAAAAATCTTTCATGAACAATTTGGTAAGAAAAAAAAATTATATACATGTGCCCTCTTTTGTTTATTCTATAGACGTAAAGTCAAGGTTTTGTGCTCTAAGTATTTTCGCATATTTGAGTAGCAAGACGTGGTTGTCACTGTGCAGGGAGGAATTTCTTAATATTATACATCTCTATTTCTTGTTTCCTAATTACAAGGATTTTCTTGAGTGAATCTATCACTTTGGATTCAAACCAACGACCATGTACTTTTATAGTATGGATTATCTTGAGAAATCTAAATGGAAATGATTAGAGTGATTTATCTTTATTTAATAACTTCTTATGATGTATGTTTACTTGTAATACTTATTATATTCTCATATTATTATTATTATTATGTATCATCAAACAACTACCAAAAACAAGAAGAACAGACTTTACATAATAAATTTTGCTTGAAGATAAAACTTTATCCCACTTGAGAGGAAAGCACATTAATAATATTCCTAAAATTATGTATTCATTGGAATATTAAATTTTGTTTCTGCACTTAGTAGATGAATAAATGGGTGAAAGAGACCCATATATTGTATTTTACGCAAAAACCCTCTTGATGCAAGAAAAGGGGATAAGTTAGTGGGCTGGATTTTGCACTTTCCATGTGAACGCGAAGGAGTTCATGTTGATTTAGTCAAGTTGACCAAGTCGACAACGCGGTATGGATGAGTAGCCTAGATAGAATCTGATGAAGTTTTGGAGAAAGAACCATGTGGTGTTGGAAACTCCTAATGGGTGGGACCCAAGGTGAGGAGGCTCACAAAATTTGTAGAGGAAGAATAACTGAGAATTTTGGGGTTAGCTTATGTATTATTTGATTTTCGTTGCTTAGACTATTTTCGGTCTCTTGATGTTTAGCGATTCAGGTATTTCTTTCAGCCATGAGCATTCTTTGATTAGGGATTCATTCTCCCTTCTAGTGGGTGATCACTTGGAGGAGCTGTTCTTCATTTTTCCCCATGGGGCAAGGCCCAAGCACCACCTTAAGCTACGGTGTTATTCTTTGTAGTAGGAACGTTGTGTTGCGGTGTGTTGCGATGGGAGATTTATAACACCATCTCTTGAGCTTATCTTCCTGAATGAGGGAGCTCCCCTTGCTGTAAGATGCGATAAGGAGATTCAGACATCTTTAATGTTATCATGTGGCCAAATGAGTTCCCATCCACTATAGTGCATTTCTTGAATAAGTGTGTATTTTGCAAGAGTGTTGCAACAACGGGGGTTTCCAGTCCTTTCTTGTGAGCTTGTTCTTGGAGGAAGGGCCAACCCTTCTCGAGAAAGCTCTATACTTCAGTTATTCTTCTGTCATTTTGTATATTTCAGTCATATTAATTCGGTGTTGCGGTATCATGCATTTTTCAGATCCCGGATACGCAAATCTTCTCTTTGTACATTTGTATCTCATGAAACCCTTGTCGGTGCTGATCCTATTTTTTTATTATAAAGAGGAGAGATCTCCATTTTCTCGGCCATTGGATGATTGCTAAATCCTCCAGTCTATTTTTCTCATTACATGCTGCATAAACCCTCATAAAATAACACTATACTTTCTTCATTTCTTCCTCACAGATTCAAGGCTATGGGGTTTGGGCTTATTTGAGACATATTGACTTGGGAAGATCAGCTTTATGTTAGCTCCCGTGGTGAATTTTTTTCTTGTCTATTGTATTCTTACTTGCATGTGGTTATATCTGATTTATTCTAAAAGTCAAAAGTCCCATTCCTCATAGGTATAAGCGTTATTTTAAAAAGAATGGTTGTTTTATGCCCTGTTACTACATTTCCCCGCACTTAGGAAGGAAATCAAACCATATTCTTACTATTTGAGCTTTCATCCCTAAGTGAGATGTTATTTTACATCTAATAGGAATGATCTGCATTTCCATGCTCATGATTTTCTGGCTCAACTTTGGAGATATCTTAAGGTATAACACATTTGTTATGAAAATCCCTATTTTCGGAATATTCTGAGTGGTAATAAGCTGCATCTTAATCAACACCTGGATTTCGGATCCAATCGGAAGATAAGAAGAAGAGGAGAACAAAATGATGGAAGGGATGAGATTACTCTCATCCATTTTGGAATCTAAGAAGAGCCTCTACAAGGAGGTTGATCGATGGAAGAAGGAAGATGCAATGAAACTCCAAGAGGGTTTCAAGAAGAGGGAGAAAGTTAACATTGAGACCTCTAGAAGGTTTCAAGAGGAAGAAAGGAATCCATGCACTTCTGATTTCATAGAGGAAGTGGAGAACAAGAAGACCATAGAACATGAGATCACGAAATTGGGTATTTGGCGAAATCTGGTGACCTAAGGACGTGAGACTGGGTACACTCGGTTATGCTGGCGAGAGAAGAAGAAGACCATGCGGTAAGAGAATGATAAGAGGAAATAGATTCTGTGTCTACATTTGATGGATCACTCAAGTGTGCAACAAATACTTGGGTGATGAACTAAGAGCATTTTTCACATCATTCGTGGAAAAGGAAGAACAAGTCTAGACTCATGGTGGATGTCCATGTAATCATACAATTATATACTTTCATTTTCAATTCTCAATAATTATTGATTGTGAGTAGAAGATGGGAGGAGGAGTCCTGCTATACACTTAGAGAACCTTTTATTATGGCATTATCACAATTATGGAGGCGATAATATACATGATACCAGTAAACACAATGGAGAAGAGAATATTGCAGCCATACAAGATGTTCCCAAGACTCACCAAGGTATGCATGTATTTCCATTCCAGATCATTTTAATCTTATGGAAGACCTTGGAAATTTGTCCTCCATGGTTAAGGATCAAAACACGCTGGGAGTGATGCAACCCAACAAGCACCTTGCGTTGTGTGACCTTAGAGGGATGAGCATTCCCATTCCATTGCCTATGAGTTGCATAGGCATGAGGAGTTAGGGTGCTAATATTTTGGAGAACATATTGAGTGTTGTGCCATTTTCTAATGATGTTTACTTGTCCAAACTACCTTTGGATTCTTTTCAAGGAGGATTATTGGTGGGGTCACTCTGGAAGGTCTCCAGGGATGCATCTCAACCTCCCAGATTCTGAGGAGAGAAATCTATTTTTGGAAGATTGGTAGTCTTCATTGGGAAGATACCAAAGGAGAAATGATTGGAGGCATCCCACCATTGGATGAAGGGAGAGGTGGATGAAACAAGAGGTTGGTGAGCCACTTGGATGCAGTGACACGGGGTAGTAAAGCAAGTATGTTGTGGCTACTCTGTCTTGAAAGTTTTTCCATCATGAGGCATATCCTTGTTACTCCTAGATTCTGGTGGAAGATAGTTGGCGGGACACTAGCATCACTGTGTTTTCAGAATTGGTGTATCATATTGATTTTATCCTCTTTACATCAATCAGCATATTTTCACCTCATGATTTATAATGATGGAGGTGTGAGAGGAACCTTGGTCATTATTGTTGTGGCTTCTCTTGGGAAGTATGGGCAGAATTTTCCCATACTTTTCATTATATTTCGAGAGAGAAAGCTTCCCTTCAAGGTGCAAGGGCTACCCTTCAACATTGAAGGTGCCAGAAGACTTCATGTGATGGATCTTCTCACATATACATGATGGTGGATGGATTCGACATATGGAATTCAAAGGAGGATTCATGGGTGACTAATAACCTTTGCTAAGGCCTACAACTCATCCTTGAGGAGCATGTCTTTTCTATGATGGATTGGGCTGAGGAGTATGCACCCTCTCTTCTTGCAGACACTTATGAGAGGATTCTCATGGGAGGACTCACTCGTGAACCTCACCTTGACTCACACATGATGCGTAGTGAAATACATTTATGTGCCTTTTGGTTACTCTATTGAGTATTTGTATTTTTCACCATATGTAAATGGTGAATGCTCCTGAGAGCAAGATTATTTATTGGTTTCATGGTCACTTTAGGGCCAAATTTTGTGATGATGATAATACCATCTACATGAAACTTTGAGCAAAGTCATTTTATTGCGTTATATACAATGATCCTTATTGTTGCTTCACTTCGTAGTAGATGAGCTACTGCTATAATTTGAAAAGAATTACTTGGAGGGCAAACTTGCCCATGATGCTTTGAATCCAACGGTTAAGAAAGGCTAGCGTGTATCCACTAGAAATACCAGCCATGCTTATCATCAAAATTATTATAACATGGCCATTTTCTTATTTGGATGCCATATGATGATGCCATTCTCTTGTATGGAATGTTTTAGGTTGGCATGGCTCATTTATTTTTGGAGGAAGGGTCCTTGGGAGACTCAATCTGCCTTGCCATTGGAGAGATGCATGTTGCAGCCCAAGATCAATATGCCCTCTACACTTATCATAAGTGGAGAGGAGAATGACATGGGATAGACCCTCTTGCCTATCACATTCATTTATTCAACCCCACCTACACTTCGGAAACTGAGTGGAGGTCTTCATGAGTTTCCATATTTCGGTGGCTCATTTCATATGGATGATAGCAGGGGTGGAGTTTCACTTGGGGATGAGGATTTCCCATGCATTTCCCACTCCCATGCCTTGAGGGGACCTCGGAAAAACACATAGTTGTCTCCTTGAGTATGTTACTTTGCATGATGATAACTATTTGGGATGTGCCTAATAAATATGTTGAGTTTATTTGCTTGGGAGAGGCACTATGGAAGTTTCATTGTTGAGACAACATCTTATTTCTTTGGGAGCTCATCATATGGGGTCTTTCTGAGGGAAAGAGGGAAGGAGACCTTCCAGTTATATCCATATGGTTTGAGGACACGCAAACGTGCAGGAGGGGAGAACATATTATTCCTAAAATTAGCATGCGGCTAATGGGAATATTAAATTTGTTTTTCTTGCACTTAGTAGATGAATGAATGGGTAGAAGAGACCCATGCCATCTTGTGTGCTTTTCCAGCCCTCTTGATGTGAAAGGGGATAACGGTAATTTTAGATTTTTCACTTTCCATGTATGAGCAGGAAGAGGTTCATGTTGATTCGATCAAATTGACCAAGTGTCATGTGATGTATTTCAGATGATAGCCTAGATAGAGCTACAACGCAATTTGGGAAGGAAAGTATGTGGTGTTGAAACCACAATAGGTAGGACCCCAGGTGGAGGGCTCACAAACTTTATAAGGAGGAAGAAAGCACTGCCCTTTTGGGTTAAACATGGATTATTTTATTTTGATGCCTTAGACTATTTGTAGTCTCTTGTTGTTTAGTAGAGTTGTAGTGTTGCTCTTAGACATTTCTGGCAAGGATTCTTCTCCTTCAGTGGTGATCTGGAGGGCTGCGATTTCTTCATTTTCCCACATGTCAGGTTTGAGGCCAAGCTTCCTTCAGCTACAGCGTTATTCCTGTGGCAGGGAAACGTTGTGTTCTTGATGTGTTGCGGTGGAAATTATAACACAATGTGACTTATCTTTGAAGGAGAGGGAGCTCCTTGCTTTGTAATATCTTCTCATGGAGATTCTAGGCATGGTACATCTTAGCATGTGACCCGTCAGTTCTGCTCTCGTTTGTTCTGAATAAAAAGTTCGTCATTTTCGGGAGTGTTGTAACGGCGGGGTTTGATCCCTTGCTTGTGACTTATTCCTTTGGGGAGGAAGGACACCAACCCTTTTCCCGGAAAGCTCTACTTCATATTTCTTGTAATTTGTATATTTCAGTCATATTAATTCAGTGCTATAGTATAAATTCCATTTTTAGATCGAGTCCCTTGAATCTCTTTGTACATTTGTCTCTCATGAAACCTTTAGGAGTTGATCCTATTTTTTTGTATAAAGAGGAGGGATCTCCATTTTCTTATCAAATGGATGATTTTATCTCTAGATATATTATTTCTCATTAATTTCTATAATATATTAAAATAACTTTCTGTCTTTTTCTTTAGTTATTTTACCATGATTCCTTCATGAGTTTGAGCTTATTTGAGACATATTGACTTGGGGAGATCTGTTTATGTTGGCTAGAGTGATTTGTTTCATCTCCCCTAGTCTGCATGTCGTTTTATATGATGTATTCTAGGGATCAAGTCCCATTCCTCATTATAACATTATTTTGACAGTTGTTTTATGCCTATATTGCATTTCCCCACTTGGAGAGGATATATGAGCCATATTCTTGGCGAGGAACTTTCATCTCTTGGTGAGATGTTATTTTGCATATAATGAGGGCGATATAAATTTCCATTCTCATGATTTTCTTAAGCTCCAACTTTGGAATATCTTAAGGTATTCCACTTGTTGTAGAAAATCTTTGTTTTGGGATGTGCCTGCACATATTTTCTCTTCCTTATATATTATTAAATTGAAAATTTCCAAGACCAATACCCTCGAATACCAATTCCAACCTTTCTATATGATGTTCTTTCCTTGTCCAAGTCAAACCCGGTCAAATCTATCTTCTGATATCACAACCCGACCTCCAAGCCCTTAAATTTAGGACTCCACTACAAACCTAAAATTTTACGCCATCCTATAGTTGCTACTACCACATGTGTGATATTATTTTAGCCATCTAGGTCTTCCTTAGACCTTCACTTGGATGGCAGGACTTCAGAGAGCTTTTGGGTAAGCACGTGACAGCCTATTGCCCTTCTTTCTTTCTCTTCTTCAATATCGAACTTGTGAGGAAAACCTTAAATTTTCCATAGAAACCTAGCCTTCCTTCACACGTATGAGAGAGAAATAGCCCAAAAAAAATATTCTTCGTCCTCTTCCATCTTCATTGTCTTCTTATTCTTCCTCTTTCTCTAGAATGGAAGTGAGAGATGAATGTGCATCAAGGACGAAGTTTCCCATACTATATATGCTTCTCGAGGTGGATGTGGCTCCACCCCAAATTGAGTCGACTTGCTAGATGCCATGGAGACTTGGTTTTGAAGGGTATTGTATTTTCTGGACAAAATAATTTTGCTTTACAAATTTTAAATGTGCAGATGGGATCTTCAACTTCTGATGTGGAAACCCTTTTGAATTTTTGACCTAGAAAAAATCTGAAGAACTTAATGGGTGCTTGACATATAAGAATAAAAATATTGACATGGAAACCCATGCTCGGAAAATAGTATAATAATAATTTTTATTTTATTTTAATATACAAGAATCAAATTACATTTCATATTTTTGAAGACCGAACCTAGTTACACATTTTCCAACACTCCTCTTAACTATGAGTATTCATACATAGTACATGGATATTCTCAATCTGAAAAGATATGGAAAAGTCAATTGAAATTGACATATATTTTAGCATCATATATCAACCAACATTGTCATATAGCAAGGCCTTGACTAAAAAATTTACCTCTCTCCACAAGATAAATTACTTGATGTTGGTGTGAAACCAATGATTTATAGACATCATCATCATTATCTCTCAAGGTACATACCCCACTCGAATGTTCACAGTATGAGATTCCTTGGACTATTATCTTAGATGGCTAGTATTAAAGAATATTGGTCTGACTACTCTTATCTTGGATTCCCCACCTCATCCTCAAATAATATTTGATGCTAGATGCTTACCCAATCCTCCATTACATGTACAGAGTGAAGAAAAGAGTAGATGTACTATCTCTCCCTTTAAACTAGGGAGGATACATCAATCCACCAAACTTTTCTCTCCAAATAAAAGCTGCTTATTAGGAAGATATTTTACATCTGAAAATAATATACATTTCTGCCATCACTAGATACTATATTGTAAAATCCTTTGTCTATACTAGCTTCCAAATGTACTTTGATAACATTTCTGACCTTCTTTGTATTTCCATGAAATACAGGTCTTCAAACAATTTAACCTTGTCCCTGGCCCAGATTGCCTCTAAATGCTCCTGTCCCAGTGTAGGGTCACTAGGACCTTCAAATAGGAGGTGGACTCTGGCTTCCTCAACGGACCACTTATCTACTTACTTCTGTTGCAGTATTCTCTCCTTTTCTCAAAGCAACCATATCTTGCTTTTGTAACTGTAGAGTATGGAGGATCCCAAGCTGACTTATCCTCTTATAGCACCCCTTCCATCCTGCCTCCTAGTTAGAATCTATATATCCAACGTAAGTAGGACATAATTCCTCGTATCATATTTTAGGTAGTGGATATTTCCTTGTATATATCTTCTTGTTATATATTTTGTTTATCCAATGATCATGCTTCTACTCACTTATAATTGATTGAGAACATTTGCAGAAAAACACATTTATGGTTGGTCATCCTAAGTACATTGGTGAGCCAATCAGTTGTCTATGCCTAGTAGGATCCTTTGGGCTAGACTCGAGAACTCCTTAGTCTCTGCTGCAGTTGTGATCATTGAGGTTGTCATTGGTTTAAATCCATCATGTCAAAATTATTTATTTTGTCTTGATGAATGCTTCTTTCATATGACCTAGATAGATATCATTAGGTCCTTTCTAGACTTCAAATCCCAAATAGTAGTGCATACAACCCAAATCGCCATATCAAATGCGCTGCTAGTTGCTTATTGCATTCTTCAATTTAAGCATTTACATATGTCAAAATAAGATCATCTACATATAGAAAGATGATTAACGACTCTCATATCAACCTTAATATTGACTTTCATATCCAAAAAATCTTTTGTGGAAGCCTAATATCTTGGGTATGCATCCATCATAGCATACCATGCCCTTGGAGCTTGCTTGAGGCCATATAATTCCTTCTTCAATCTTGCAAACATATGCCTTTTCTTCCTTAATTTCAATTTAAAGATTTGCTCTAAATAGACTTCTTCATCAATTGTTTCATTCATCTTAGTCTTAACTTTGGTTGGTGATCATTCATCATCGATGTTGCCAAAAGACCAATGAACAAATTTTAGTATACCTTTTATTGAACCATCTCTTCATAGTCGATGCCTTCTTGTTGAGGAAAACTGTAAACCCACAAATATTTCCTTATATTTATCAAAATGGCACAATATTACATGTTGTTGGCAGGAGGCCACATGGAAGTAATACATTTGTCTTCGGGCCTAAGTACGATCTCCCAAACTTCATTATTCATTATAGATTGATATTTCTTCATTCATTTCATCCTTCCATTCTTGGTGATTGACAAATTCTTCAAAATAAGATGGCTCTGTTTTATTATTTTTTTCATATAGGCTACATACCCATAATATCGTTTGGGCTTCTTTATTTCCCTAAATGCTCCTTGAGTTTCTGCCTGGTATTTCTACATCTGGGTGTAAGATGGTTGAAGTCTGAACTGCTTGGATTGTGATGTTGCTATGGATGGGGATTAATACATAGGATTTATATGGATCAAAGGACCTTCATCTTCATGGTTTGATTCTTCTTCTCCCTCATGGTGTACCTTCGAATATAGGAAGTTCTTCATCCTTGATTTAGTAGAGACTGTTTCAGTTTCATGGATAATTACTTTCATCAAATATCACATCTCGGCTAATTCTATCTTGGTGTCCTTCAACATGCTGTGATCCTATAGGGATTATAAGAGGCTATTGTATCCAAGAATTTCCTTCATGCACGATAGATCCAACTTCTTTCTCTTGTCCTTGGGTATATGAATATAGATAGGACAACCAAAAATTAAAAGATGATCCAAGGTTATTTTTCTTTGATGAACACTTCTTCGGGAGTTTGTTATCCGGTGTCCTATGGGGACTTTGATTTTATATGTATACATTTTTATTTGAAGCTTCACCCACATAAATTTCAATAAATCTTGATCATGTAATATTTTTTACACTTTCAATAGTGAATGATTACGCCCAAAAGAAATACATATATTCAGCGATCTTGTAATATGCTAAAAGTAAATACATGATCTATTCTACAAATTGCGAAACCAATTACGATTTCACAATCACATGAACAAGAAAGATAAATCATTTCAATCGCACAACAAAAATATGTATACAAGAGGGAAATCCTCGAAGCTAAAAACCCCACTATCTGTATATTATTTCATTAAGTCGAAGATATGAAATAATACAATATTTATTCAACTACTGAGAAACCTGCACTTATCTCTAGCTTGTCTCCCTCGTCCAAGCAAAATGTAGTTTAATTCATAACCAATTTCTGACACGGGTTGCTCAATGTTACTTACGCATTCTTGGAGGAATTAAGCCCCTATTAATTGAAATTCCCAGAATTGATTGCACGATTCATCTGGGGAATCCTGGCGATCTCATGCATGACTGTACAATTTTCTAATTATAAGTGATATTTATCTTCCTTTAACTCCAATATCAAGTTTGGTCCTTCCTTAGAACTGTTTCTGTATAGCAACTATTTATAGTGAATTATCATTTATCTAGTTGTATTTTGCATGTGAATTAAATCATATTTAATTCACTAGACCTCTCAACTGACTCATCTGTCAGTTAGAACTAGTTAAACTAATTTTAACCCAAATAATCAAGTTAAACAAATACAGAATTAAATAAATTGTATTTGGACCCTCTAAAACTTAGAGTGAACTACGCATTCCTCCGGGTTTAACCCAAAATCAAATTGGTAATTAACTAAGTATTCTTGACTTAGTTGCTTTACGTACAAAATCATGTGATGTGGAATTACGGTTCCTTATAATTTAATTATGGGAAAATTAAATTAGAAGCACTTCTATTGTAATTTAAACATTCCCTCTAAATAAAGAGGTTACCTACTGCTGCTAGTCCTTTCTCTGTAAACTTGAATTTTCCTCTTGGCCGATTGCCTTCGTCGAAATATGTTTGCATCTGCTCCTCTGTGGGAATTTACTCTAATGACATAATCCACCTCTACACACAATCTATAAGATGGTGATGTGGGATATCAATATACTTGGACTGTCATGAAAAATGGGATTAACCAAGAGTTTGATGCAACTGCGGATTTATCAAATAAATCACCATAGTATCCATCTATCAACCAAACAAGCGAGTATCTTCCTCTTCCTTATGGCCTCACATGCTTCCTTGCGGCCGCCATGTACTGCAACTGTAGTGATTTCAATTGATATTTGCTTCTTATTGTAACGAGGAAACTATTGTTGATCCTATGTTGAAGATTCCTGATGTATGTATACAATTAGATGGAATCTTTGGACACATATCATTGCCAGCTTCACTCCCTGTACCCATTTTTTACCATAGCCCAAACTTTGTAGTGTCTACGGTATCTCAACACTGCTTTCATGCAAGAAACGTGGATTAAACATATCTTGACTAGTTGGTTGACCGCATAGCATATGTTTGGTCATGTGTTCACCAAATACATGAGTGGTACAAGCTCCTTGTAGATGGAAGGCATCTACTTCGCCTTTGAAGTAGCATCCTCCTTCCTCCGGTTTCTTTGATAGAGGAGTCTCCATGGGTTTGCGCCTCATTTGGAACTTCTTGAGAATCCGTTGGCATAATTTCCACGAGATACAAATAGCTCCCCCATCTCTTTGCAAATTTCCAATCCCGAGAGGCCGTCACATTTAACATCTTCATCTCAATTCTCATAGAATCCTCTTTACAGAGCTTGATGAGCTTCATCACTTTTCGGTATCAAATCATTGACATAAAGTATAATGATCAAAATTTTACCTTCTACCACAATATCTAAAAAAAGGTTATTATTTTTCTTCACTCTTAGTGAAGCCAACTGATAGTAGTTGCATCCCGATCTACCTAAGTCCTTTTAAACATAAAATTCTTGCTTCAGCCCATAAAGTGCTCTCGTGAGTCTACACATGGTGACCTACATCGAAGGTCTCAAAAGTTCTCGATGCTTAATGTAAACCTCTTCCTCAATCACTCCATTGAGGAAGGCTATCTTCCCATCCACGATGTCCCTCCACATACCATCCCTTGTATTTGAGAGTGCAAGGATGGATCTAATTGATGAGTGCCTTCAGAAGCTTTAGTGCAAAGGTCCATGATAATCAATCCCCTCACTTGAGAGAACCCTCTAGCCACAAACCCTAGCCTTGTCCTTCTCTGTTACTCCCATTTGTTTCTTGATTCACCTCGTAGATCCCCTGGATCCTACAAGCAACTTCCCCCTCCTGCTCTTGGGACAACTTCCCATGTAGTGTTTCTAATAATGGAGTCATACTCCTCAACCATGGCATCAACTCAAATTTTTGCTACTTGCTTCCTCCAAATATGGTAGCTTTATCTCTCTTCTCTCCTTAAAATCCATGTATCTAGTGCTCTGCAAGCTCTAGGGGCCTTCTCTACTGCGTTGTGATGTGGGTGCTACCACATTCTCATCACTTCCTATTTTGTCGGCTTCTTTGGTGTGTTTCTTCAGGTCTCGGGATGTCTCTTAATGAGTGAGTGATTCCACTCTCTTGCACCTCGCACCTTGGTTGCTCCACATATTAGAGTTCTTGTTGCCTAGACAAGAGCTCCTCCAGCGCATGCAACCAGCTCCCTCTCAGGGAAATTCACATGGCCTTCTCTTCATCGAGTTTCACATCTCTTTTTACCACTATCATCTTATATCTTTGAGATACACCTAATAGTTGTAGGGTGTATTAGTGTACCCCACAAATATCCCAAACTTAGTTGTTGGCTCTAGCTTCTTCCTAATGCCTTTGAACCAAATGAAATAAACTAATGAAGAAATTTTTTTAAAATGCGACACATATAGTCTCTTGTAGAAAAATCTTTCTTTGGTGTACTCACCCCAAGTATACGATGAGGACTTTGTTACACAAATAATGTTACATCAGCATGCTTTTCCCACGGATACCCAGCGATAGGCCCTAATCAACAAACATCACTCATCTTTGCTCCCATAATAGTTGTATTTTTCCTTTCCGCGACCACGCACGTTCTCTTCTGTGGGTTATGAGGTGCTATCAATTCCTTTCAAATTCCTTCTGACACAAAGTTATTTAGTTCGTTCGAGACATATTCTCCACCATTGTCGCTCACGAGATCATTCACCTTCTTCCTTGTATCTTTCTTGACAAGTTTTGGCAGACTCTCAGACTTTGAAAATGTGCGATCTTTCTTCTGCATGAAGAAAATCCAACACTTGTGTGAAAAATCGTCTACAAAAATCACATAATACCTATGTTTTGTTGTGAATTTTACGAGAAAGGTCCACACACATCTTACTAAACTCTCTCAACGAGAGCCTTTTATCAATTTCCTTATCGCAGAAGGTGGATTTGGTATACTTCCCCAATGTATGCCCTTTCATGTATCTCATTGCTCAGTGCACCCTTTGGAAGTCTTTGTAGAAATTTGGCGCATGATCTTCAAAGCACCATGGTGTAGATGTCTCCAGCATACATTTTATGATGTTCTGGCATCTCGGCTCTCCACCTTCTTTAATTTTGTGCTCAAGGCATAATAGTATTCTACATCATATTTGTAGAGGTTCTTTACTCGAACTATTATTTCTTCTATGCCGTGGCTTTGTGACAAGGAGCACCTTTCCTTTGCTAAATAGCACATCATAGCCACAATCTTCCAACATAGCAAAATAAATTCTTCATAAACTAGGAACATACACCGTATATTTTAACTAACAGAGGAGTACATGAATCCCTCCCTAAGGTAGTTGTACCTATATGCATTGAATTATATACCTCTCATCATCTTCCATCTCGATGTGTATCTGGAGATCCTTCTACTCTTGAATACTTTAAGTCTGTCTTGCCCAGGTCATATGGAATGAAGCTCCACTATCTAAGTACCACCACCAGAACCCATCACAGGTAACTGTACTGTATAGAGGTGGAAATCAACTCGAATTATGAAGCAAGTGCTTCACTTGGCGCTCCTCTGGGGCTTCTTTCCAACATTATTATGGGGACACTTTGTAGCATAGTGTCCAAGCTCATGACAATGAAAACATTTTACCTTTGAAAAGTCTCGCTACCAGCACTTTGTCTTGAATCCGATTTTGAATGGGATACCTTCCCTTTCCCTTTCTTCACCTTTCCATCAAAGGCTAATTCTCCTCATCATCATTCTTTGATGAGGATCCATCTCCCCGATGTTCCTCTGGATCTCTTCTTCTTCAAGTTGGACAACAATCACTCCACTTTGGTAGATTCTCCTCCCCATTCAATGAGTCATTAGTAGTGTGCCAACTCTTGGGAAACCTAGAAGTGTTAGGCTCACCATATCATCCTCGGCAACGATCCACCAACACTTCCCGAGCTCATCTCGACATTGAGTGAACTTAATCAAGTATTTTGGGATCGTGTCGACCCTCTCCATATTTATTTTTCTGAGCTTTTCCTTCGGTGCCAACTTCCGGTGGTTGTTGCTATTTTAAAACATACACATGTTAAGTCCTTCCACATAACATATGGAGTTTCCTTTCCTTGGAGGTTCGAGACAATATTATCTCCGAAATCCTTCTAGCGAATCCTTCTTGCCTTTTCTACATTATTCTTCCATGCATCAAGATTTTGAGCATACGACTGTTGCGGGCTTGGGAATATAATTGTCTATGAATTCCTTGATGTGTATTTTCCTCCAACAACTGCCTCCATATTTTTCCTTCCATGCTATGTAATTTGAATTACCCATAAAGGTCATATTGAGTCTTAATCCGGCATCTTTGATGCAACAGCAGTCCCTGAAGAGAATAAATCTAAAAATTCGATTCTTTGTTCAAAAAAACTCACGGTTCTTCTCTTCTATAGTTATTCACTTCTCTCATATCATATGAAAATAAATACTTCAATTGATCTTGTAAGATGCTAAAACAAAATACTTGAATCTATTCTACAAATTGCGAGAAACCAATTATGATCGTACAATCACATGAACAAAGAAGAGAAATAATTTCAATCGTCAACCTAAAGATGTATCTAGGAAAGCCTCGGCTAAAAACCACAGCATATCTCTATATTGCATTAAGTCAAGAATATGAAACAATACAATGTTATTTCCCTTCCTAAAAAGCCTCTACACTATCTCTTCTGTCACCTACGATCCCAACAAGTATGGTTTGATACTTAACCAATTTCACATATAAGGTTGCTCATCCTTTCTTACACATTCTTGGAGGAATTGGGCCCATATTAATTAGGAAGTTTAATAATTTGGATTTTAGAATTCATCTAAGCTCCCTAACCTCATGCATAACTTTTGTACAATTTTATAATTACACAGGCGATAGTTCTCTTCCCTTTAACCCTAATCTTAGTTGGGCCTTCCTTGGAACTATACAACAACTATTTACCATTAATTAAAAATTATCTGATTTATCCTTTGCATGTAGTTAAAGCTTGATTTAATTCCTGGACTTCTCTTTAAGCTAATTTCTATATCCTGAAATATAAAACCATATAAAATGCTTTTAAATTTAAAAAGAGGTACATGTAAATATTTTGGAGGGAAAAGAAGAAAAACTAGTTTTTAATTGTATTTTTGGCTTATCTCCTTATAGTTTAAATCATTCAAGTTTATACACATTAAATGCGGAATAGAATTCCACATCCAATGAGTACCCATTATGCATATTTTAAGAAGACTCACATTGATAAAATTGAAGATACATTAAAAACGTGTGTTTTGATAGCCCCAATTTTTAAATATATACGCAGTGTATCAATGTCGGGTCCTCAAAAGTATGCATAATGGGTGCTCATTGAATTAATGAAATTTGAAAATTAAGCACCAATGAGTTTCTAAACTTGAAATTTGAAGTAATCTATAAAGAATAAAGTTGAAAATACAAATAAAAAAAGTAGCTTTTTTGTTTTCCCTCCAAAATCATAACTCTTATTGTTACTATTTTAATTATTATTTTATTATTTTTCCTTAGGAGGCCACTTTTAGGCTGAAATTTCCTCTAATGTCAAGCGATTTAACGCAAATAATCAGATTAGCTCATTCTGAACTCTAATTAAGCGTAATTGGACCCTCTAAAACTTAGATTGAACTCTACATACCTCTAGTTTAACCCCCAATATCGAATTGACCTACAGCTAAATAAGTCTTCACGACTCGGTTAAATCATACAAAGTTTGTAATGTGATGTGGAATTACATTTTCCTTCCAGAATTAATTAAGTGAAAATTAAATTAGAAGCCCTTCTTGTTTCCAATTTCACGCATGGTCTTTCATTCTACAATGCATTTTGGTCAGGATTATATAGGTTCCCTCATCTCCCTCTTAATCATACTCGCCTAAAAAATAATGATTTTTATTATCTGTGTGTATTCTTCTCTCCATTGTAGGATATTAATAATATGATTCTAATTTTTACTTGAGTTCTCTACTTCAACTTTGAATTCTTCAAATTTGGTAAATAATTCATCCTTGGATTTCATTAAGTACTACAAACATCATAATGAATAAGACCAAGATTCTTTTAGCCATGAAGCAACTGTTTCCAAATCATCTCTTGGTGTTATTACCTGAGTACTACATCTAACTTGCATACTCCTTTGTGATATTCCTTAGTTCCAGGATTCCATCCTATGTTAGAAGGATTTTAAAATGGAGATGACCCCGTCTTCTATTCAAAGTTCACAAGGGATGATTTCAATGTGAATTAAAGCTTGAGCGAGAGGAGATAGCAACGTACTCAATTTTCCTTGTACGAATCCCAACACTCTAGCATTTTCTATGCTTGAGAGTTTTACCCCATACTACAACGTTTCCATCAATGATAGCCACTCTATCAGCTTTATCTTCTAAAATTGAAATTGAGTAAGTTCTTATGCAAACCTGGAACAGTCAAATATGAAATTCTGGATGAACCACATTAGATGGTTTGAAATGTCGACAATTCATAATAATGTGATTAATGCGAAAGACATTTATCTCTTGTATGGATCAAAAAGTCTTAGATCTAACAAAATGAGATGTTGCTGAGATGAATAATGACTCCATTCTCTAGCTCTATTGAGGTTGATCCAATTCCTCTCTAAACACCAGCTCTGTAGTATCTCTAAGTTCTACGGAGTAATAATAATTTCCCCCTTTTATAGTGGCTTTAGTTGCTTGTGATGACCAGTCATGTGCCTTTGATGCTCCACTATCAATCACCCAAATGCTCTCATGTTGAAATTTTCCGGTGAGTGTTGAGAAGAGTCCTTCGTCTTTTGTCTAGATCACTTCCTTCTTTGGATTAAATAGGAGATTCCATACTTCTTTGATGCCTTCCTTGAGATGGCTTGCTACCTTTGAACACTTCTTGAGAAACCTTTAATGTAGTAGAGATATTCATGATTCCCTTATCCAACCTTAGCTCGATACCATGTTGAGAAATGTAGAGGGAGGTATTAGAGGTATGATTTCTCTTTCTTTGATAACTTCTTGTGATGTATTTTTACTTATCTTTTATTGAATATATTATTCATGTTTTTAAATAAAATACAAAAAGAAGAATAAGAAATCATAATATAGGTTGCAAGCCATGGCCAAACCTCTCACTTGAGAGGAAAACCCACAAATATTTTCTCTTCCTTATAGATTCTCTTCAATTGATGAATTCCAAGACCTTTATACCAAGACTAAGTCCGCCTTTCGGATTATGTGATTTCCTTGTCCAAGTCAAACCTAGTCAAATATCTTCCGGTAGCACAACTTCAACCTCTAGGTGCATAATTTCAACCTCACTTTGCCAAATCCACAAATTTTTACCCCACAGCAGTTGTTGTTGCTACACACCAATTGAGCTTCTTTTTAACCTCCTAGGGCTTCCTTAGACCTTCGCTTGGCTTTCTATGACACGGAGCTTGAGGATGGATTTTGGAACTGAAATTATCTTGACCTTCTTGCCTTGTTCTTGAAGATCGAACTTGTAAGAGAAAACCATAGATCTGTTGCGAAACCTAGCCTTTGTAATATAGCCAAATATGAATATTCTTGTGCCTAGAAACACAATATTTGAAACATAGAAAAAATACATGTAAGATTGTGATCAAAACAGATATATATAGAATAGATGAGCCATTTTATTCATAGCGGGAAAGTTTAGTTACCTTGATGTACAAAACATGAGGTATTACAGCGAAAGAGATGGCCTAGAATGACCCGTATGCTGTGCAAAACCTTTATGTAACTATAGAGTTACAGAGCTTAATGAATTGTCCTTTAGTAGATTATAAACATGTGACTGCTAGCTGAAAGGAAAATGCAGATATATGGAGCAAGGAGAACTCCCAGTGTTCTCCAAAGGTTCAAGATACGAACATATGATGAAGCCCAAGATAACCAAGTAAGGGAAATTCCCAGTCTAGGAATTGGAAAATCACTCTCCTAGGATTTGATCCCTTGATTGCTAGTTATGGTATGAATCTAGATATGATCCAAATATGGCTGAAATATGTTATACAAACATATCCTAGCACAGTACGATCCCTCCTTTAGATCTCCAAGTTGACTTGAGATCTTGTCTCTTCCTCCTCCTCAAAATGCAACAACTGAATATGCGGTTGTTGAAGAAACTTGTGTTGTACAAGAGGGAGAGACTCGATTCCTACTGAAATATGCTGCAATAAGCTCCAGGATGATGGAAATAGTGATGGCAATGTGAGGGCATGATCCCTCACGAGTTCTGGCGAAATGCTAGAAACTTCCTTCCTCCTCTCTAGATCTACAATGATGGGCTGTGTAATCCTTGGTGGGACTGATGCTGATAGGAGGTGATTAATTTTAGGCCTAATTATATATCACGTCAGCTCGGGAGGCTGATCTTAGGCTCAAGGTGATAGGAAAAATCCTTCACTAGTTCTCTAGGCCAAAATCACCGAAAACAACCTCCTCCTCCCCAAGGCGATCTTCATAAATGCGTAATTCACGAAGGTAAATATTCTGCGAAGAATAGGAAAACTATGGCACCAAATCTTCATTGATGAATAATGGCCTAGAATACCTTCCCGGTAGGAACTCAAAGTCCCCATGGGTAGGTGGGATTCCAGCAGGAACACCTTGTGCTAAACAACTGCTATGAGACTTAAGCTAAACAACATAAAGTTGCATGGAATTTCAAATAGAAAAATCCGAATCTAAACATATCACAAATAAATAATCCAAATCTCTTTATTCTACCTTCATCTTCCTTATATAAAAAGTGAGCCTTCCCAATCCTTGGCCCACCTCTAAACTACGATGTGCATGGACATAAGCCTACATGTTTGGTAGTATTTGTCTCTCCAAGTCCTCCATCATGTCTACATGCAATGTGCACCCTATCCATCATCTGTCATGTGATCAAAACCACTACTACTCTCTTTGTTGATTCATCACTTCATCATGGTCTCTATGATCTTACATTAGATTCCCTCCATGATCTTAGTTGAATGCTTCATCCTCCATGATCTATCTCATAAGCGAGACATGACCTCCACTCCATTTCACATTAGTAGTTGCTCCACTACTCCATTATGAAGATATATGTCTAATTAGTCCACATTCACACCTCAAAAAGTGGATCTTATTCATCTTTGAGGATTATGGGTCCCTCCACCCTTTTAATTACTTAATTAATTAAAGAAGTTAAAACTCTAATATTCCAATTATCTTGTGGAAAATTGGGAATATCCTGATCCCTCAGGAAAAATGTCGCTTGTCTTCAAGCAGCTACAAAATTAGATGCAAAATCCATCTATCCCCCTCAAATGGCATCCACCTAAGGAAAGCCTCCTCCATGCGATTGTAGTGTGTTTTGCATGTTTGGTTCCAAATTTGTCTCTCAATAATGCATAGAATGACCTCCAACCATGTAGTTAGATGTCCTTCATTCTCCAATAAGTACCATGCGACAACCACGGAGTTACTTTAGAATCATCATCAATACATGAGGTACATAATATAAAGTGGTTCTTCGCACAAGGGAAAATCCCCATCTCACAAAACATATCCTCATCCCATGGCACATGAGTAGATTGAGCATTGACATGCCCTCATCCTTAACCCTGTTGGCCTTGTGGGATCTCTAGGCTACCATTCAATTCATGAAAAATAATAAATAGAGACATATGGGTAGACAAATATGTCAAACCATATTCTCCCAATGATAGCCACTTAGAAGTAGACATCTGCCCTTGTCACTCCACCTTCATCATGCAAGATGGTCAAGCCAAATTCCCCAAAAACAACCAGAAGAAGATAAAGATATTTTCTTCCTCTTCACCTTCTACTGTGCATATAGGAGTAAAAACATATTGATAGACATGTACAGATGTCACATCAACCCCATACAAGAAAACACCATCATTACACATCATGAGAGCACCATGCCAAGTTGTACACAATATGTTAGTGTCGGTAGCTTCATCCTCAGGTCTGAGCTTGATCAAATTCCTCTTGTTGAATTGCATATGATGTCTCATTCAATTCCCAGTTTCATTTCCATCGGAGCATTGATCATGCGACTGATTGTCAGTTTTTTCTATATGTCCTTCATGTCATATACTATTTGGCCTATTTGTTCATTAAAATCATTTGAGTCATTTTCGGTCTCATAGTTTGCAAAGAATCATTTTTGGGTTTTTAGTCTCGTAGGTCTAGGGTTTTGTTAATGCGGTCTTTATATTACTAATAAGGTCGGCGAGGCACATGAGAATTTCGAAATAAGGTTTCGGTGCAAATTTCATTATTATATGTTTAATAATCATTTTTCTTCAAAACTCTGTTTGAAGAAAAATTGTCTCTTCATTATCATGTAAATAAATGTATGTGATTTTCAAGTTTTCAGTTGTAATAATACTTCACTCGCAACCCTAGTCACCTTTGCCAAAGCTCCATGCCATTCATTCCACTGCAAGATAGACGAGCTCATCATTTAGTCCAATGACAAACAAAACGAGTTCTTTTGAAAAATGTCAGGACTTTCAACATTACAAAGTGGGTTTTTCAAATAGGAAAAATAAAGTCTTAACTCAGAAATATATTTTCAAGTTTAAAACTTCATTTTTTTTTGTGCGAGATAGCAGTGAGCCAAGGAGAGCCGTGAGGAGTGAAGGAAGAAGCTTCAGAGCGGAGAGCATGTTGAGATTCTGGAAAGCAGCGACGCATTGGGCGAGTGTCGCGACGCATCGGGCGTCTGCAGTGCATTGGTGGGCCACGTGTGTGAATTCGAACCATTGCGATGCATTGGAAGAGCGCGGTGCCTTGGGTTGGTTGCGCATACGCATTGGGGGCGGAACACAAATTTTTTGCCATTTCTTAAAAAACTCCAAATCAACTCGGTCTCCCTTACTCCAAGTAAGTCCATGCGACCTTGTAATTGCCATGAACAAGTATTTGGTGTTGATTATGAGATTTATTATGAAGATTTGAATACAAAAACTCAGAAAACCCTATTCTCTCATATTTTAAGATTGCTCCTAGGGTTTAAAATTGGTTTTTGTGTCAAACACTTTCATTCCCCACCTTGTTTTTTCCACCCTGCTGACTGTTGTATCATAGCGGCTCATCCCCTATCCACACATCCTAAAGTCATCTGTTTCTCTCCCATTCTCATTATCCCCATCCCACTTGTAAACTTTTTCCAAACCCCAAGTTTATCCCAAGAATTTAAGTAGGCATCCCTTGTCCCTAAACTTATCAGATATTTGATTTTCAAGGCAAATTTCACTTGATAAAATTCCATTATTCCCTTCATCTTATTCTATCATTTCCCTACCCTTTCCCTCCATAATCCTCACTCATTATCACACATATTTTGCAACAAAACCAAAGACACCAAACTCCCTCTATATTCATCCAAGACAACATAGACTTTGGAAATCATGGAGACGGATACCTCTTATAGCGGAGATGAAGAAGGCATCGAGGAGGCGTAAAAAGTATGACAAACTTCAAATCTTGACGAGGCTTCCTTGGCCCAACATAGTACATGATGGAGGACATTCAGCCCAAATTTCAAGAAATTGGGGACATTTATCCAATTTTGTTTTTTTGGCCTAAACACGGATGTTTCGGCTCTACGCCTCGCGTATACTTGAGGTGCGCGCTTATGATTGGGAGCTCCTCTTGGAGTAAAAATTTGTATTTTTGGATTTTTCATGAAAATTTATGCATGCCTACCCATTACCCGGATATTTTGACAAGTTTTGGGTTCTTGCAGAAGGGTCAAAAACACCCCTAAGTTGACCTTTACGCCCCTTTTTGGACACACATGAAGCAATGTTTGGAAGACTCATGTTTGGAGGGTCAACCGACAAAAAATTAATTCAACTTGGGTTGGAAAGTAAGCGAATATCTTTCTAACTATGGATATCCTGGACTTATTTGGACATGGAAGGCCTTTAAAATCAGCTCCAAAGTGGTAGACGCATTGGGGATTTTGGCTCGATTTTGACTCGGTAACTCTTGTTTTCGCTAGTTTTGGCAGTTTGACTTTCTTACTTCCAAATGTAAAAATATTGATGTAATTTGATGGGTCTTGATGTAATTTTGTCAAATTTTACTCATGGAGGTAGATTTATCCATCAAAAGGTGAATTACAATTTGAATGAATCGGTTTTATATCTTATAGAGACAAGTTGTTCCCTTTGCCTATTTTCCGGTTCTTAGTCTAGATCTTGTTGAAACAGCTCCTAAACTTGTGAGCTAGACCCATAGAGGATGAGTTATTCTTATCTATATCTTGTATTTCTTGATCATTTTCAAGGTTGTACACTTGAGTTCTTTGAAACTTCATTGTACATTTCATCTCTTGCATTTGTGAGGAATAGACCGAGTTTGTTGCTCTTAGGATTATGTGGTTATTTATTTTGATGATGTCTTTCTCTGTGATTTTAAGTTTATTGATGTTTCATATGTATCATATTTCTTCTCATTTATTCTTAAGTTAAACAAAAAATTCATAAAGGTGGAATTCATTTGATTTGCGGTGCTCTACCTTGAAGTTTTGTTTAATTTTCTATGTTGTGCCTAATTTATGCAGAGAGGGATTCCTGAAAGCCCTCTTCCTCTTCAACCCCTCCTTTGGTTTGAGCTATCCATTGCATTCAAACTCGAAGCATCAAAACAATTGCCTTTCTTTCCCCATTCATCTCTGCAAAGCTGATCATTTCCCGGACCCAAAATACGCCCTTCCCTTTGTTGCTGGAAACACCTTCCAAAATAAAATCAAACTCCTTTACATATATACACAGCCTAAAAATCAGCCTTTATTTCAAGTCATATCGACCTCCTTTGATTATTTTGTTGAGATTGATGAGGAGAGAAGACCTCTCCGTCTGGTAGGGCTAGCTACCCAGTTAGCGTGGTTTGATGCTACCTAGACTACGTTTGCCTTCCTTCGGCCTTTGAGGTAGATTTAGGCTATAACATAGTGGCGACCATATTTGGAGATGAAAATTTTATTTTTCTTTATAAAATACGGATAGAGCTGAAGTTAGCCGGGTAGCCTTTGAAAACGCTCTTGCTTTGCATTAGCAAAAGTAGATTAATGCTACTTGATCAATCTCGATCCTAGTTTATGGGCCCGAACATCTAATTTCCTCGGTCGTTAGTCAAGTTCAGATCTGATTGTTGATGGTGGACAATGATCGGACAGCGCAAGGCTGAAATGTTCACCTACGCTCATCCCGAGTTTGAAGTCCGGATCCGAGATCAACGGAGGATGAACACGATTAAACGAGAAAATTAAAGGACAATATGGAAAGATCGGGTATTCAAGTTGGAATTTCATCCAAGACATTTTGTTATTTGTCATAAATTATTTCTTCTCTTTTCTCGAGAATGTCAAAGAAGGCTTTGCAAAGTATATTGTATTTGAGAAAATACCCTCGGCCTACGATTGTCTCTTTACATTTGAAGATTGTAAATACCAAAGATTTTCATGCCTTTGAGCAGTCAAGACCTTTCTTCCGAATCTTGTGATGACCATCTTCAAGCTGATGAACCTCAAGAGACCAAGCCGGTCTGCTGACATTTGTACATACCCCTATACCTTGTAAAATTCGGATCGATACAAGCCTCTGATTTTATCCTATATCCCATGCTTTCCCTAAAAATCATGACCTATCTACAGGTTGATGGTGAACGTGGCAACATCATTTCTTGAGAGACATGTATTGAATTTGAGTATTTCTTATTTTGAAGTTAGTGAAGAGGATGTCAATATTATTTTTATCTTTCTTTTCAAGGCAAAGTCAAGAGGCTGGTTCAAAACCACTGCTAATGCGAGCATCTCGGATTTCCGGCAGTTAAATTAAGTTTTCCTCGACGGGTGGTGATCATAAAAACCCTTTCTTGCTTATGAGTATAACTAGCTGAAATGCGCTAGGGGAGACAATACAACATTTTTAAATGAATTTAACCAAGTTTATTATTCGATGCCAGTTAAATCCTCAGACCTCCTCAGTCTGCTCTCTTACACTACCCCGGAGGTGCTTTGATCGGAAATGGAGTTTGGTGAGAAAAAGAATCTTGCAACGCGAAGAGATGCGAACGATGCGGTAGATGTGAGGCTCATTTTCTAATTCGAAGGGAAAAGTTGAAGGAAGAAGATGAAAAAACATAGATCCGGAGGAATCGTATCTCTAGAGGTAAAGCTTGACATTTTGGTAAGTGCGGTGGAAGAGATGATGCACAAGTATCACCACAAGGAGGAATGAGTATAATGTTCCAAGCTCATCACTCCTTTGATTGAAGAAGAATAAGTTGTTGATCCAAAACATTTTTTTCCTATTCCAGTTGTCACTGAAATTGGTGTTTGTAGATCATCTTGGAAAAGAGAGATCTGTTGGTATGACATGTAGTGATTATTGTTTATGCGATGATTTGCCTCGGTTGATCGGTATGATGATGATTATGTTCTCCAAGACGAAGCTAATCTTGCGGACAAATCAGCGGCTATTTTTGTGGAAGGAGGAAGTTAACTTTCGGCTAGAGTACGGTGATCAACCGGTACATACTTATCGGCTATGACGATGACGAGGAAAGTCACTCTAAAATTCCACAGAGAATAGTGAAGGATCTTTGCCATTTGTTTGATTAGTTTTAGTTCATTAGAGACAACTTCCATGCAATTAGAAATCAATCGTGACAAGTCTTTATTTGGACCATCTTGAGGGAAATCAAAACCTTGTTCAGACTTCTCATATCTAGATTGCGGCTTCTTCAATTCCATTGATTGTCAAGTTGCAAATGAATACATGGAGGCAGCACATATGATCAAATGATGCGAGATGATTTCGTACCTTTAAATTTTGAATCATTTCGATTTTGAAGGTAAATTGCATAGTATATCTTGAATGGCGAGCTTGTATAAAATCATGTAGTCTCATCAAAAACAATAGAAAATGGGTTACCATGATCCTTTTCAATTTTTCCACGATCAATAGCTGATGTGTTGGATGATGTCTCAGTCAAAGCTGTCTCCTTTGTTCTCTCCTTTAAGCTTGAAATGTGTATTGATACAAACTCGGTCGGCGGCGGTCTCTTTGTCATTTTCGGCGGGAGCCTTGCCCTGGCTCGGATCAAAGTTTGCATTCATGGTATGAGGAGAAGAAGTAATCCATTGGATGAGCTAAGTCCTAGTGTGCATGAATTTCAAGATCCTTATGCGGTGTTTTTGGAGGCGGATAGAGAATCCATAGTATTCGATGGATGCGATTCACAAGTTTTCATGGGATTTTCCTTTCAACAGTTCTCTCTTGTTGTTCACGGAGCACTTGCGGAGAATTCAAGCAATGAGTGGAATACTTACTTGGTTGCATTGGTTGTTTCATTTCACTTGATCGAGTTTTCAATGAAGCTGTTAGAGTAGTTTGTATTGAATAAGCTTCGTATTGAGAATATTTTCCGGTTGTCGGTTGTGTTTAAGTATCGAGTCGGTTTTTGGGCGAGTGAGAGTCAGTTTGTGTCATCAAGTCATCAGTTTTCAGTCATGCATTTTAGCTTGAGTTTTTGACTCCATGGCCCCAATGGAATGAAGACGCGCCTACTTTCCCCGGAGATCTATAGTTCTTGGCACCTCCCGAGGAGCTACCATCCCCATTGGAGCCAATGTTAGTGTCGGTAGCTTCATCCCTGTAAGTAGTCTGATTCCTCTTGTTGCATTGCATAGTAGGTGTCTCATTCAGTTAGGTGCATTCCATTAGGAGCATTGATCATGCGAGCGGTAGTGGTTTTTCTCATGTCCCTCATGTCATATACCTGGCAGCCTATTTGTTCATTAAAATCATTTACGGTCATTTTTGGCGTTATATAGTTTATGCAAAGATCATTTTAGGGTTTTAGTCTCCCAATTCAGTTAGAGTTTTGTTAATCCGGTCTTAGAATGCCTAATAAAGGTCGGAAGGCACATGAGGAAGTTCAGTAAGGTTTTAGTGCAAAAAAATTCATTATTATATGTTTAATAATCATTTTTTGATTTATCATATAAATATAATGTATATCGATTTTCAAGTTTTTTCGAGTTGTAATAATATGCAGTCGCCTTTGCCAAAGCTCATGCCATTCATTCCACACCCAAGATAGACATAAAGCTCATCATTCGGTCAAAAGCCAAAAGCAAGCAAAACGAGTTCTTTTGAAAAAATGCAAGTTTTCAACATTACAAGATGGGTTTCAAATAGGAAAAATCAAAATCCTTGGCATAAAAGATATTTTCAAGTTTAAAACTTCATTTGTGTGCCAAGAGATAGCGATTGAGCCAAGGAGAACCCATGAGGAGTGAAGGAAGAAGCTTGAAGGGCAGAGCTTGTGTTGAAGTTGCGGGCGCGACGCGTTGGGCAAGTGTCGCGCGACGCATCGGGCGTGCGCGGCACATTGAGTTGAATGCACAACGTGTGAATTTGAACCGGCGGCGCATTGGGCGCGGTGCATTGGGTTGGTTGCGTGACGTGGGCAGACACAAATTTTTTGCCATTTCTTCAAAAACTCCAAATCAACTCGGTCTCCCTTACTCCAAGAAGTAAGTCCATGAACCTTGTAATTGCCATGAACAAGTATTTGGTGTTGATTATGATATTGATTATGAAGATTTGAATACAAAGCAAAACCTTATTCTCTTGTTTAAGATTGCTCCTAGGGTTTTAAAATTGGTTTTTGTGTCAAACACTTTCATTCCCCACCTTGTTTTCCCCCCTCACTGTTATCTTATCATGCTGACTCTTCTGCCCCCTATCCCCTTACATCCCTAAAGTCACTCATTTCTCTCCCATTCTCATTATCCCCATCCCACTTGTAGAAACTTTTCCAAACCCCAAGTTTATCCCAAGAAGTTAAGTGGATGTCCCTTGTCCCTAAACTTATCAAATCACGAGTTTTCAAAGAAGCAAATTTCACTTGATAAAAGTCCATTATTCCCATTATCCTATTCCATCATTTTCCCCTACCCTTTCCTCCATAGTCCCTCACTCATTATCACATATTTGGCAACAAAACCGAAGACACCAAACTCCTCATATTCATCCAAGACAACATAGACTTTGGAAATCATGGAGACATATACCTCTTATGAGAGATGAAGAAGGCATCGAGGAGAGGCATAAAAGTATGACAAAATTCAAATCTTGACCAAGGCTTCCTTGGCCCGAATAGTGTATGATGGAGGACATTCAACACAAATTTCAAGAAATTTGGGACACATTTTGTCAATTTTGTTTTGGCCTAAACATAGATTTTCGGCTCTACGCATCGCGCCCATTTTGGCGCGCGCTTATGATTGGGAGCTCCTCTTGGGTAAAGGTATATTTTGGATTTTCTGTGAAAATTTATGCATGCCTACCCATTACCCGGTGATTTTTACAAGTTTTAGACACTATGAAGGTCAAAACACCCTAACATTGACACGCCCCTTTTTGGACACACGGGGAAGAAGTGTTCGGAAAAATCATGTTGGGAGGCAAATGGCCATCCTAGTCAAGAAGACATTCCACTTGGGTTGGAAATTCAGTAGAGGTAGAGATTTCCAACAAGCTATCACACGCTCAATTTACAGGACATCGGGAAGGCCTTCCAAATCAGCTCCAAAGTGGCGTGACGCATAGAGATTCGAGACGCGACGCATTGGGGATTTTGGCTCGGTTTGACTCGGTAACTTTCTGCTTTTTCCTAGTTTTGGCAGTTTGAATTTCTTACTTCCAAATGTAAAAATCTTGATGTAATTTTATAGGTCTTGATGTGATTTTGTCAGTTACTCATGGAGGTAGATTCATCCATCAAAAGGTGAATTGCAATGAATGAATGGAGTTTCTATCTTATAGAGGCAAACTGTTCCATTGCCTATTTTCTAGTTCTTAGAATGCAGATCTTGTTGAAACAACTCTAAAATTTTGAGCTCGACCTAAGAAGCACGGGGATGAGTTATGCTGTCTATATATTGTAGTTCTTCGGTAATTTTCAAGGTTGGACACTTGGGATTGCTTTGACTTCGTATACATTTATCTGCATTTTGGCAAAGGAATAGGCCGGGTTGCAACACTCCCTTGGGATCCATGTGGTTCTTTGTTTTTATGATGTATTTCTCTACGTGATTGTAAGTTTACTAATGTTTCATGTGTATCATATTTATTCTCATTTCTTCTTAAGTTAAACAAAAAAGTCATAAAGGTGGAATTCATTTGATTTGCAATGCTCTACCTTGAAGTTTTTGTTTAATTTTTTATGTTTTCAACATGCAAGGATTCCTAAAAGCCTCTTACCACTGCTAGCGCCCCTCACCGTCCCCAGGCTATCTGACTACATTCAAACTCGAAGCATCAAAACAATTTCCTTTCTTGCCCCATTCGGCTCTACGCAAGGCGATCATTTCCCGGACGCCAAAATGCGCGCTTCCCTTTGATCTGACAAACACCTTCAAAATCAGATCAGCAGCTCCTTTACATATATACCTAGCCTAAAATCAACCTTTATTTCAAGTCATCTCAAGCCTCATGATTATTTTGGCGAGATTGACAAGGGGAAACCCTCTCCGTCTGGTAGGGCTAGCTGCAGTTAAGCGTGGTTTGGTGTTACCTAGACTTCTTTGCCTTCCTTCAACTTGAGGTAGATTTTGGGCTATAACTTGTCCTAAAACACCAGATATATAGAGTGTCATGTGATGGCCAAACTCTCTCAGGACAACCAGTGAACATGCCTTCCTTTGTTGCATTAAATGTCATTGATACACAAGGCATGAGTCAAATAAATATGAGCTATTGGGTGGTAACCATACTCATCCCAGGCGACCAGTAACCATGCCTCCTTCATTACATGAGTGTTATTCAAGGCATGGATCAAATAAATAGGATGTTTTGGTAGTAGCAAACTCACCCAAGAGAAACCTTCGGTGTAACCAAACTTCTTTCTAGCCCATGTCATATATCTACAAGTGGTCATGCAACCCGTTTCATTATCATCCTCGCCCACTCATTCCAATGTGGATGATGAATGATGTTACGCATAAACATGGTATCCTCCCATTGTAGAATACCATCACTCCTCCCACTAATGAAAAACTTTGCACTCGATGATATATTTGAAGTGCACCTCTAATGAGACCTCTCCATGAAATCTTATTCTCATCAACTGGCCCTCCAAAACCAATAAGGTTATGGATCTAATAGATGAAGTTTCTCTTTGTCTTTGTGGGAGTGCTCATTGAGAAAGAGTCATCTTGAAAGGGAAATGTTTCCATCTCAAGATTTCTGCCATTGTCTCATTTTCTCCATTGATTCATGAATGAATACGCCATTTGATTTCTACCACACTTAGATAAATTCCTCTTCTTATTCTTGCTCATTAACGGCATTGTAGATACTGCCAGATGATACATGTCTTTGTCTCAAAATAGGCACGATGTTGAACTCATGGCTAGCCATTGTACATAGGATCACACACTCCACATTTTTACGAAACTCCACATTTCAAGCTGAAAGGTTCGTTATTTCCGCTAATGACAAACTAGGATGGTTATTCATCTCTTCCTTGATTAAATCAAGGGTCCTACGTGTATTCAGTGTGATCTTGTAGTCATGTTGTTCTAATCCTTGGTCATGCGATAGCCACGATGGCATGTCCCCATAAGTTTCAATAAGTGCGAAACAATATGAGATGAAAGTGGTTGCATACCTTAGATCAAGTAGTGTGTGGGAACCTCTTGTAAGACCACAAGAGTTCCTCCAACCGGAAAAATAGTCCCTCCAACTATTGGTAAGAGTGATGGATGCTCTTCTCACCAGTGTACTGTTGTATTTGGTATTTGTATCCTCCTCATCATGAATTTCATCAATCATGCATGGGGCTCCAAATGTCAAGAAATCAAGACCATCTTGAAAGATGGAAGTGATCCTCCTCTTGATGTAAGTACATCTGTCAGTGGTGGTAGAGGCTCCTCCTCTACTACGTGTTTGAGACCCACTGAGACTCTTCATGCACTATCTCACTACGATGATGGGAGATGCCACTATATGGTCATCTCTAGTTTCTTTCTTCACACCTCTTCTTCGATATCTGAATAAAATATGCATAAAGCATTCTTTTCATATGGGACAAGTATTTGAACCACCAATCTCTTGCTTCACCTTCTAGGTACGGTGCTACAAACTCCACAACCTCTCTTTACGATATAGGATATTTCAGAAATAAGGTAGCCAATTATTCCCTCCAAGCCCTCAATGTGCTTGTGGAATATCCATCAAATGTAGGCAAGAAGAATCTATGCACTCTTTCTTCTTCTTCTATTACGGATCTCCTCTCTTCTTTGAGTTGCAAAAGTTTGTTGGAGAGAGAGATTCTCCTTCAATGCTCTTGGATGTGACTTGTACTCGAGAAGATATTTAGTTAGGGTCTCATGCCCAATTCTTCTACATATTCAGACTATTCCTATTTCTCATCAAAGAAAGTGGATCAGTGGAATAATGTGAAGCCATTTTCTCCTCAATCTTCTTCTTTCTTTGATAAATGCTAGGACCTTCTTCTTTTGAAATCTTCTTGAGGTTTTCTCTTCCTCCTCTCTTGTTTCATTGATCTCTTTGGAGAGATAATTCATATCTCTAAATAAATATGAGGCAAAACTTAATCCATCTATTCTAGTATATCTATACTATCTTCTTTTCATATGTTGTCAATAATGTCCACAAGCTAGAAAAAGATCATGCTCTTTGATACCAGCACCTTAATATCCCCAAAATGGAATAATGCATTGATACACAAACAAAATATTTGAAACATAGAAAATTTACATACACAAAGTGCAGATCAAAATATATATAGATAGAATAGATGAGCCATTTTATTCATAGGATAAGATACGGTTACAACATTGTACAAAGAGAAAGAGGTATTCTAGCCAAAGAGAGCGCCTAGAATGACCACTGAAAGCATGCTACAACTAGCAACTGTGTAACTAGAGAGTTGCGAGGAAAAATCTTGCTTGTCCATACTGCGAGATGATAAACATGTGACCTCTTGGATGAAAGGAAAATGCGGATCTATGGAGCTTAGGAGCTCTGATGATTAGAAAGATTCAAGATACAGGCACTATGATGAAGCAAGATAACTGAGAAAGGAAATTTCAGATCTATGATTCGAACATCCTCCTACGAGGTTTGATCCATGTATTTGTTGGAGTTATCCGGATCTGATCCAAATATGGTACCCAATATGTTATACAAACATATCTAAGCTTTTAGGTGATCCCTTTCGGATCTCTGACTAGAACGAGATATTGTCTCTTCTTCCTCCTCCCCCAAAATGCAGCAAATGAATATGCGACTGCGGAAAAGCTGCGATTTACAAGAGGGGGAGAGACTCGATGCACACTAAAATATGCGCAATAATCTTGAGAATGTGTATCTTCTTCCTCCTCCTCAAAATGCGGCGGCGAATATGCAGGCACAGAAGAAGCTGTGATGTACAGAAGGAGGAGCTACGATGATTGCTAAAAAATATGCTGCAATAAGCTTGAGGTTGATGGAAATAGTGATAGCGAAGGTGAGGGGATGATCCCTCACGGGATTCTAAATTTGAAATTCTAGAAACTTCCCTTCCTCCTACGGATCTACAATGATGGACTACACAATCCTTGATGGGAATGTTCTTTGGTAGAGGTGAATAATGTTTGGCACGATTCCGGATATAAAATGAATCTCCTTGAATGTTGATCTTGAAGCTCAAGGAGTGATAGAAAAAAATACTTCACCGGTTATAAAATTTGAAATGCGAGATACGACCTCCTCCTCTAAATGATCTTCAAAAATGCATAATTCTTGAAGGTATATGTTACGAAGAGAGTAGGAAAACTATGGCACCAATGCACGATGATGAATATCAAATTAGAATGCCTTCCCCGAGTAGGCCTCAGAGTCCCTTGTGGGTAAGGGTGGGATTCATATGAGGAGACACCACAACATAAACAACCTTTATAGACTTAGCTAAACAACATAAGAGTGCATGGAATGTCAAATGACAAATCCGGATCTAAAAATATCACAAATAAATAATCAAAGCCTACCTTCTACTCTTCCTTCATCTTCCTTATATACAATTTGAGCCTTCCCCTAATACAGCTACATAAATTGCGTTGTGCATGTGGAAATAAGCCTCCATGTTTAAGCGTGCTATCTCTCCAAGTCCTCCATCATGTCTACATGAAATGTGCACCCTCTCCATCATGTGTGCATTAAATGCACTACTTTCTCCCATCACTTCATCATGAATGCTCCATGATCTTACATTAGATTCCCTCCATGATCTTGGTTATTTGCTTCAACCTCCATGATCTATCTCATAAATGAGACATGAACTCTACTCCTTTTCACATTAGTAGCTTCTCCACTACTCCATTATGAAGATATGTAATTAATCCACATTCACACATCGAAAAGTGGATCTTATTTGTTAATGCTACTGAAGATTATGGGTCTCTCCACCCTTTTATTTACTTACTTAATTAAGGAAATTAAGAACTCTAATATTCCAATTATCTTGTGCAGTGGGAATATTATAACCTTCCTTCGCACATGTGAGAGAGAAATAGCCCAAAACCAAATCTTCTTGATCCTCTTCCTTCTTGGTTCATCTTCTTCTTCCTCCTTTGCTTGAATGAGTGAGAGATGAATGTGCAAGGAGGGCGAGTTTCCTCCTTTATATATAGGCTTCTCAAGGTCATGGAAAATTTTAGGGGCTAATATTGGTAGGTAGGCTAATTTTCCATGGTTTTTTCAAAAAAAATTCGCCAATTTCCATTTTTTTATAAAAATGATTAAGCCCAAATTTTACAATATAAAATTATTTTACATTAAAAGTTGCCAACATTATATAGACAATATATATAATATCATTATAAATTTGAATAATTTTGTCATCAATAAACATTTTATAGTTTTCTGTGGGACTACGTAGTGAGATTTTCCATTTTTTAAAACTACAGATTGTTTTCCACGCTTAAAATTTCCCTACTCAAGGTGGACGTGGCTCCCAAAATTAGGTTGACTTGCCACTGCCCGAGACAACTTGGTCTTGAAGGCTATTTTGACATTTTGGAATAAAAATGGAAATTTTCTTCTGAATTACTAATGTGCCTAATGGGATCTTCAACTTATGACAATGACTCTTTTGACTTCTTGACCCATAGGAAAAACCCTATAATAACTCAATGGGTGCTTTACCTATAAAATAAAATACCTTAAGCAAAACCCATGCTCCAATAATAATAATAATAATATATTTTCTGCACCATTATAATATCTGAGAATCAAAAATATATTTCATATTTATGAAGGCTGAACCTAGTTACAAATTTTTCAAAAAAATGGTTTGAATTCAAGATCATATTCTTGTAGACATGTCATCCGAGTTCACTCTTCTCTCACCCAACTATTGTTATACAAAAAGTGTCCTAATAGTTGGATGAGGCACATATATATAATCGTGTGATATTTCAGAGATAACGCCTAGAATTGTTTAAACACGTTTCATATAACGTCAAACTTGATTATTAATGGCAAGATAATTCAATTTTGATGCTGTAAGCCAATACTCATAAAAGATATAAGTCATTCATTCCCCTGATTGACGTTTGTGTTAATACACCCGCATTAGATGAGTCAAAGCTGAAAGTATACAATAGGAAATATTTGCCAAAATCAGACTATATAAGGTTGGAGCATTAGCTATGGCTTGCTTGATGAAAAAAGCATATTTCAGTTCTCATCCCATTTTTAGGTATACTATTTCTTTATCATTTATTGTAATGGTTTACAATCTTGTGCATATTTAGAGAAGAACTTACGTAGGGAGATGGAGATCTTACGCAAGAAAGATTACATTGCTTTCTTGTTCAACGGAAAATGGATTTGTTCAATAGCTATGACTTTCCCGGATCAAACTTAATTCCAATATTAGTAATGATATGTCCTAGATATTACCTTTGGACACACCAAATATATCTTTGGATTCAATGAAATTCCATAATTTACTTATGTAGAATACTTTAGATGACGAATATGATTTGATATTTTCTTAAAGAAAATACCGTCCGTCATCAGAGTAGACAAATACACTCTATCCAATCAATTCATGAAATTTGATTTCCATAACCCATTGAAATGTAGCGCCAACATTAATAAGTCCAAATGGCATGCGCTTACAAGAAAAAAGTTCCCCACTTTGTTCCAAAAGTGCTCTTTAATATGTCTAGTTAACGCTGTGGCACTGATTATAACCAAAGAATCCATCCTAAATTGAGAACATCTACGACTCGGATATTGTCGGTATTTGATCCATTGATGGCATGAGTTAGACCTGCTGTCGGCTTAGGTTGAAGTTGCGGAAGTCAACACATAGGTGTCTCTCGGCTGGAACTTTTCTAGCATGAACTAGGTTGGAAACGAGATGTAGAATGTTGAACTTTAAAGATGATGTTTGAGCATCCAAAAACTTCTTAATTCCTTTTAAATTAGGGGTTCAAGCCGGTAGGTGAACTTTTCTTAACTTTTGAAATGACTTTACCGATTCTTTAAAAATAATGACATATTGAATGATGCATGTATCATGTATCTTTTAAATCATCATACGTCCATGCAAATACATATTAGTATTGTTTTAAAAGGAGAATAAAATCTTTTCGTTCTGAAGTAATTTGTATGTCTTGAGGTTCACATGCAGGATCTTCTTTGGTTCCAAAATTCCTTTTCATGTCGATAATGTTGAGCTGCGAGTCTTTGTGTTCCATACAGTCCTCTAAAGCGGTTTTGCAAATCACATAGTTTCTCAAGAAATATATTTTCTTTGACATTCGTTCCATTTAGATGCTTGAATTTCTTCTTGAAAATCCTTATTGTGCTCATATTATTCAATAGTTATATCTTTGAACACATGCATTGGCTATGAAGTGCGGTATCCTTTGGTCATCATTAAATATGCAAAAGTTAGTGACATTATCGGGCTTGATGGCTTATAAATAATTTTAATAGAAAAACCATGAATTTATTGTTGACATTATAACAAATGCATTGGAAAATTTATATGCAGCAACATTAAGAACTGTAGAATATAACTAATATGAAATTCTTTAAAGAACCAAATAAGTCTCCATACCTCTTGTTGGTAGTTTTTAAATTAGGTGAAATGCAATGAATATTATTCCATACATGAGAATGACTATATCTAAATCATAATTGCAATACCTCTACCTTGGTCTATTACTGTAACTTTAACAGTGCTAGTAATGAGTAATCATTATTTTGGCCATAGAACAAAACTTGAAAATGACAAGATATGCCTTTTATTACGAGGTCAATAAGAATACAACCAACTCTAAAATCGTCACGAGTCTTAGAACACTCAAGTATAAATTAAATATCGGTACTTGCTAAGCTAGTTCCTACACTAATAGTATGTACATATATATTAAAAATTTCATTAGCACCGGAATTGGAATTTTACAGGAAAGACTCCAACTACGTATTAGATGGTATAGGTGAAGGTTTCTCTTGATAACACCGTGGTCGACCTCCTGAAAACAATTTACAAATATGATGTCAAAAAATACAAGCGGCTCATTGTGTCCCTCAAGTGGTGTCATGGTGTGTTTCATGTAAGTCTCACTTTCCACTCGAATATGATTATTTATGCCCTTGTAAGGAAGCCATAAATGTGTCTAGTGCATTGAGAAATATGTTTGTAGTTTTTTGGACCAATCTTTGCTCACCAGAAAGCCACAAACTTTCAATAACAATATTAATGCATTAGTGAAATCTATAGTACGATGACAAATGAATGACCAACGTTATTAAGTTTACCGGTTACTTACAATAATAAAATTTTTCTTGAATTTATATGATCAGTGCATGATTTTTTCTCATTTAGCATTGATTTTCTTAAAAGAAAAAGATAAATGGAATTTAGATACACTAGAATCAACGAGACAATTATGCAAATTATAATTAAAAATTTCAAACGTTAAAGAAAAGGGTGGAAAGTGTTGGTATTTAAATTAACAACATTAACTAAGCCTAGAAGTTCATGAGACTTATCGGAACATAACTTGAGAAGTAAAAACTTTATTACCTAGCGGAGGTTGTGATACAAGTGCTTAGATGATCGATTCCATATTTGGCCTATTATCTTTGCGAACTCCATCTTGAAATGTTGGCATGAGCTCTTTTAATATCCTCAACAACATTATAATCAATACCTTCATTTATAACATGTTGTTGAAGTATCTCATGGTGTAGCCTTTTCGCTTTAGGAGTGATGGAATTACTCTTCTTGTTCGTGCGAGTGTTCTTAGGAGGAGGAGCACTTCCGGAGAGGCTTATTTTGAAAATTATGCACGAGAATGGTAGGTGGTGAAATCCTTCTCAACAATTTATTTTTAAGCTCTTACGCAGAAATATGTGCTTCCTTAAATTATGTCGGCCATTTGTTTGTTGAGGAGGAGCTTCACTCATGGTGGGTTCTAATAAACACTTTTTTGTCAACATTATAGATGATGCTAAATTTATTAATTGAATTCCCTTTCATTTTCCTCGGTCATGGTAGGTTCATTTTCTTCTTTAGTATTCTTAGGCTAACTCTTCTGCTAACAAAGCATTTACAAAGTTTAGCTATCTCTTGTGGTCATGTTGTGGTTCCAATGGGACATGTTTTCTCTAAATTCTTCTCTGATGGAAAGTACAAAGTTATCCATACCAGAAGCTTTTGTTATTATTTAAAGTATAAAAGCATGAAAATTTAGTTAGGCGACTATTGTTATTCTTCTTAAAGAATGTGTAATTAAAAGATTTACTATTAGTAGTTTCCTCACTTGACTTCGCTTTAGTTTAGATACTTCATTAGTGAGTAAATTTGTTGACACCCAACCTTTGGGATTAGGAAATCCTATGTAAATATTGTAAATGGAGAAATAAAGAGAAATTTGGAAGACGAAGAGACATTTGGAGATGAAACCCAATAGTCTCCCTCCCCTTGGATATATTCATATCCTCTCTTAATGCAAAACAAAAATTTCATTCGAAGTTACTCTGGCGACATGGTATTAGAGCTAGCAGAAATTATCCTTTTGTGTTGTAACTCTGTGGGAACTATGCCACTATTCTATACATATATTTCCTCTACTATGTTATGGTTTACTCCTATTCTATATAGATTTTGGTACATTCCATTTGATTGAACATTCACGTTGAGATTTTACAGAGGTGAAACCCCTCCCATGATGAACATTGCCTAATAAATCTTGATGTTAAGAAGTGCATATATGGATTTTTTTGCGTTGAATATATTAGTAATGGGTAGTCTGGCATTGGTGTGGTTTTTGATGTGTAAAATTTGGTTCTCTGATTTGGGCCATTGTGTGGTGTGTTGAACCATCATTTGCATGATACCTTTGTGCTTTGGAATACATGGTGTGATGTGAATTGTTTGAGGTGGATTTGATTGCATGTTTTTGTTTGTTTTTTGAGGACCTATTGTGAGTTGTGAGTGGTGGGTAGCTGTCTCATGACTCTATGGAGTGGAATCGATGTATTGAACTCCATTTTCAATGGCATCTCCATGTTGGCCCTCAATTTGTGGTCATTTTACTATCTAAATCCATCTATTTACCACCATATTCCATAATATTCCACCCTTATATGCCTCATTTTAGTCTTATTTTTCATATTCGGGTGACTAAATTAAGTTTTTCATTTCTTAGAATTTTCATAAAATTCGAGGTTTTTAGAGTAATTTTTGGTACATTAAAATTCCGTAATGAGCTCCATTGATAATATGTCCGGGATACCTGAGGCGAATGTCATTGCCTCTGTTGGAAATATTGGAAACCATGGATGGAGAAACACCTATTGGTTAAGATGAATTAGGCAAAAACGGGGTCGGTCAACACTAGTCAAACTTGACTTATCATTCGAGAATCACTTGCATACTAAAAGTAGATTTATTATTTTGTGGGATTTTTCTAATTTTGTGAACCAGAATGGATGATTTTGACCTATATGGATAGGATTAGGATTGATAAGACTATTAGAGACGTTATAACAAAGTTTGTTTATGATTTTCCTATTTAAAGTAAGTTTATGGACCATTCGTCTATATAATGTATGTAATTTTGTATTGAGACTATTGGAGACTTTGAGATAATTTGAAGAACCAGCTCTACTCTTCTATTTTTTGTTCATGTTTTGGATGCTTTATTAATTTTTTTGTAGCTGAATATTTCTTCAAGTGTCTGAGGCAAGAGTGGAGGCCCCATGCAAGCTAAGTACCCTTTGGTTAAGTTATGTAGTTTTGGATTCATTAGTTCTTGTTTTAGATTTATGATTCAATTATTTAGATGTGTTATGATTTCTTTATATGATTGCTAGATGATTTTATTTAAATCTGAATTTGCGTACGCAATACAACCAAGGATTTGAGTTAAAATCTCTTTGTCAAATTATGAATAACGACTAAAAATCATCCTTTTACTGTTTCTTGAATTCTATCTTATTGATTTTATGCAATGGTAATGATGTTTAGTGAATTGTGAGACAATAGGACCTCTAAGTTGAACTCTATTTACTTTCACACATCACAAATTGACGCTCTTTAGTTTCATTTCTTAAATTGTTTCTTGAATTTCCGAGTTTTGATGCAATGGTAATTTTGTTAGAGTATAACTATGAAGAAGGACAAACAAGACCTCCTAAGTTAGGAGCCTCTTCTCTTTCTTTCTACACATCACAAATTTCTGCTCTTGAGTTTCTCTTCTTGAAGATAGTACCGTGGGGAAAGACAACTAGGACCTCTGATTCTAAAGAGAGCCTCTTCCTTAAGCCTTGCATCTTGAAGCAAAAAATTTTAGTTACATATTATATTTTTAATCATACATTTCCATTAATCTTAAAGCTTAGAATATATTTGTAATATTCATTTTCAACTAACTTTTAACTTTTCTTCTAAAATTGACTTTACCTAAAATCCATATATTTTGGACATGCTTCCAAGTCTCTGAGCTTTGAATTCAAAAGTAAAACACGTGTTATTTTACTTAGTAAATTGACTGACATTTTGGCACCATTTCCGGGGAAGCATACTTCAATATATTCAATTAGGAAGATTATTTTAAAAAACATAAAAAAACAAAAACAACAATATAGGTGAGTTTTAGATTTATGTGCTGTACATGCCTAGAGAAAGAGATCAAAAGGTAGATTTGCAACAAAAACCCCCAACAACTCAACCATCTGGCAAGACGGGGACCATCGGACTAATTGCACCGATTGTTGGAAAACAATACTTAGATAGAAACATCTTCCATAGGAAAACAAAAGGAGACAAGAAAACAAATTTTTAAACAACTAGATCAACCAATCCTTGAAAAAATAAAGAAAGTTGAAATGCAAACTCAACCTCTTATTGAGACATTACAAAAAACTAAGAAAGAAATGGCGAGAGGAAGGAGAGGGATCCTGTACCTAGAATATTAACTCCCGGAACAAAGGATTCGGTATGAAAGGCAAGAGAATGGCCGAAGAAGAGAGGAAAAAAATGAGAATAGAAGAAGAAATAAAAAGAGAAAGATGCAAAAAAAATAATATGAAAATAAGAGATGTAATGATATAGAAATAAATAATGATTAGAAAATAGCATTTTGGATTCCCAATTCTAGATACAAGAGAAATTCTTTGGAGAGGAGACAAAAATGATGAATATTCTTACCTTCCATTTTACCCATTTTATGGAATGGATTCTGAGATCTCATTCATTCATGTTTGAGTTTTATATTTTATGTCATACTTATGGTTATCTGAATGACACACATAAACTTAATGTGTGCCTATTCCTATATCAGCATTTTGTGGAAAATGGTTTTGGGATTAGGAGAACACATTATTGCCTCTTGGGATGACATGGGAAAAAATTTTCTTAAAGTATCAAGCCTATTGTAGGCCTAGAAATTCAAAGGAAGATATTTTAGGGGTGTCTCAACAAGAATATGAGATTTTGGAAGAATATTTAGGAATGATTTCTTTATAATTTACAAAAATCCGGACAACACTCTTTAAATCGATGCCATTCACACAATTTTTCTCGAAGGTATACGAGATGAATGCAACTGATATTCTCAATGTAATGAGGAAATACAGACATAATTTTCCATTTTGATGAATTGTCTAACTATGCCAAAAATATTCTAGAGGAAGAGAAAAGAGTGGAAAAGAAGATGTAAATTCAAGAGCTTCTAAATCGGCAACACGAGGAGTAATGAAATGAGAAATAGAGAGTTTGTTAGAAAACTTTAAAAACTGATCTTTTGAGCTCTTTGGGAACACAAGTTGATGTATTTAAAGCAGAAAAAACAAGAGGAACAATATTAGGTACTATCAGTATTTTATCCTAAGTGAAGAAAGAAGCATCCACTAAGAGAATGTCTTTTAGATAATATTAGTGTCCTGGACTTTCCTACAAAAAATCATACAACTGAAATTTGTCAAAGCTTAAAGAATTGCAATTAAATTCAATGGAATAAGTACAAGGGATTGAATCTCTTTACTATTTGGCACCAAGGAGACCTTGGCAACCATGGTTTACGGTATGACCCAAAATTTACCTCGGAAATTTACTCAACAAACCCCTCGAAATTATTAATCTCCTTCTCAAACTTCATGGAATACTCCTATTCCATGGTAGGCCCTCAACCCCCACAACTAGAGCACCAAAACAAACTAGAAAAGAAAAAAAATTTGGTGACGATATAGTTATGAGACCCAACCTCTCGGCAAATATATCCATAACAACAATACCAACCTTATCCTCAATTTCCATATCAACAACCATATCCTCAACAAACAATTCCATATCAACAATACTAGCAATATCCTCAATCAATGCCATTTTGACAACAAAATCCTGCACCCTTACTAAGCTGAACCACAACAACTTCCATTGCCTTCTAACCAACCCCCACATATACCAACTCAATTACCATCTCGGCCAGTGGTAAATCCAGAGGTAACAAAGTGGAAAGGGTAGCATATATTGTGGAAGAAACAACAACTATTTACACATATTATTCTTCCTATTTAAGACATCAACTTAAGGTCTAGAAAAGTATTACACAAGATTCTCCATAATCATAGAAGACAAATTGAAGAAGGAGAACAATATAGAAAAATCTAATCCAACGAAACAAATTCAGCAAGGAAAAACTATAATGACTGAAACACCACCTTTCCCAAAAAGGTTAGTAGAGAAGAAAAATTCAATTTATCTTCCTTAATTTTATATTTTGGATGAATTAAATAATTCTTGTGTCAAAATTCCTTTGTTGCAAGCTATCAAAGATATTACAATCAATGCAAAAACAATAAAGGAATAATGTATTAATAAAGCCAGCGAGAAAGAAAAGAGATCCACCTACAATCCAGTCAAATTGGAAAATTAGCTAATCTATATCTATACAAAAATAGCATTCAGAAAATGTATATTTAATCCCTAGTATACCCTAATAGGTTACATTTCAATCATCGTTTTAGTTCTAGCACTTTAATTTATGCGGGAGGCTATTTATGCTTGTCATGACAAGGACTATGAAATAATTTAAAATTGCTAAATATTTCGACCTACTACTACAATTTTAGAACTAGCAGATAGATATGAAGTTGTACAAGAGGGAATACTGGAAGACATCATTGTTTCTTTGGATTCATGAGAATACCCTATAGAATTTCTAATCTTGCAACCAAAAACAAATCTAGGAGGCCATCCTTTAATTCTAGGCAGACCATGGTTAGCCACAAAAGATGCCTTCATTGGATGTAGATTAAGAAGCATGATCTTAGCACATGGAGATGAAAGAAAACATGTTACACGATATCCTACGGCTCAATTTCCTTCTTTATTATCATGGCTTGATGACCAACAACAACAAGAAACTCAATCTATTATAAGCATTAATGAAGTCTTTAATTTTAGAGAAGAGGAAGAAAATTAGGATTTAATAATCTTTTCATCTCAGAATCTGATATTTATGAGGAGCTATAAATAACACAAAATGAAATTGAAAATCATCTTTTGAATCAATGTTTTCAGGAAAGTTGTACTATTCAATCAATGTAGAATTCATTTTGAATAATTTTTCCTATCATCTCAATTACCAATTCACAAAGAAAAATCATTGAAATCAACCCTATAAAAATTCTAAATATTGGTAATAATCTACAATCATCACAAGAACAACAGGTAATTGCATTATTACATAAATATCCAAAGGCTTTTGCCTGGGACTATACAGACATGTTGAGAATTCATCGAAAAAACATGTATTCACCATATCTATACTGATGATCATATCAAACTAGTTAGACAACCACAAAGAAGAATGAATCCTATGATGAAAGAAATAGTCAAAGAAGAACTGCAAAAATTGTTACAGGTGGGATTCATCTACCCTATTTCAGATAGTCAATGGGTTTCTTCCTTAGTTGTGGTACCAAAGAAAAATGGAAATTGGAGAATATGTGTAGATTATAGGGAACTAAATAAAACCACATTAAAAGATCATTTCCCATTACCATTCTTTGACCAAGTACTAGATTCACTAGCAGGAAATAATTTTTTTTTTTATTTTCTTGATGGATTTAGCGGTTACAATCAGATTAAGATAGCATTGGAGGATCAACATAAAACTAAATTTACTTGTCCTTGGGGAACATATGCTTATAATTTTTTACCTTTTGGATTATGTAATGCACCTGCTACATTTCAAAGAGCAGTCGTAGCCATCTTTGCTGATTTAATTCATGAATGTGTAGAGGTCTACATGGATGATCTTATAACCTATGGAGGTACATTTGATGATTGCTTCAAAAACCTTGAAAAACTTCTAAATAGGTGCATAGTTACAAACCTATCCCTCAGCAATGAATTTTTTTTTATGATGCTATCTGAAGGGATAATGTTGGGACACCACATTTCTTCTTTTAGAATAAAGGTAGACCCAACAAAGATACAAGTCATTGCAAACTTAATGCCACCAAAAACACAAAAGGAAGTAATAATTTTCTTGGGATATGTAGGCTATTACAAATTATTCATTGAAAAATTTAGTAAAATATATCTACCACTGTTCAAATTAATTGCAAAAGACATTGAGTTTCAATGGACTACAAATTGTCAAAATGCATTCGAAAAACTGAAATAAAAATTGTCAATAACACCAATTCTTAGAGGTCCAAATTGGTCATTGTCATTTCACATATCTATTGATGTATTAGATACAGCTATAGGAGCATCTCTTGGACAAAGATAAAATCAGTTTAATTATGCCATTTACTTCATAAGAAAAAATTTAACTGTGACAGAAATGAACTATACAGTAATTGAAAAAGAAATGCTAGATGTTGTGTATGCAATAAATGGATTTAGGCATTGTATAATAGGCTATCAAGTTTTTATTCATACAGATCATTCAACCATTAAATAATTAATGAACAAAGCAATTACCAATGGCTTAATTACTAGATGGTTGTTACTAATGCAAGAATTCAATCTCACTGTTCTAGATCTACCAGGTAAAGACAATCAAGTAGCATATTTCCTGTCAAGACTTCATTCACCTAGTGAACCTATTCCTATTTCAGAAAACTTTCCTGATGAACATTTATTTTCTATAACAGTTAAAACCCCATGTTTTTGATATGTACCTAATTATTTATCCTTTGGAATATTACCATCTCATTTCACTAGCAAGCAGAAAAGAAAAATAATAAGAGAAAGTGCTAGATATAGTTAGGTCAATGGTGACCTCTTTTATACTAGTTTTGATATTTTGATAAGAAAGTGTGTTAGAGAAGATTAAATTATTGATATTTTAAAAGCATGTCATGATGAGCCATGTGGTGGCCATTTTGCAGACAAGCGAACAACATACAAGGTGCTCAAACTTGGCTACTACTGGCCAGCAATTTTAAGGACTCAAAAGCCTATGTCAAAATATGTGATAACTCCGAAAGAGCTAGAAGACCTGTAATATCATATGAAATTCTATTGAAACCACAAGTACTTATAAAACCATTTGAACAATGGGCTCTTGACTTTGTGGGACCAATTAACCCACCTTCAAATGGAAAGAAGTACATTTTAGTGTGTACAGGCTATGTTACAAAATGGGTAGAAGTGAAAGAAGTGGCAAGAGAAACATAAGAAACAATGGTTTCATTCCACTTTGAAGAAATATTTGTAATATTTGGAGTTCCAAGACAGATTGTTATAGACCAAGGATCACGGTTCACTTCTAGACTTGTCCAGGATCTTACGGAAACATATAAAATCAAACATAGAAAGTCTACTCCGTATCATCCTCAAGCAAATGGAAAAGTAGAATATATTAATAAGGTTCTGGAAAAAATCATGACAAAGACAGTGCAAATGAACATAAATGATTGGTTAGACAAGTTAAGAGATGCATTATGGGCATACAGAATTACATGGAAAAATACAACTGGATTCAACCCATATCAATTTGTATATGGTAAGGATGTTATGTTACCAATCGAATTTCAAATTCATACTGTTAAACTTGCAATAGAATTGGGACTGGATCTTTCAGAAGCACAACAATAGAGATTTATGCAACTAAATGAATTATATGAAATCAAATAAGAAGCAGTGGAGCATACATCACTAGTACAGAAACAGAGAATCAAATGGCATGAGATATTTATCAAAAACAAAAATTTTCATAAAGGAGACTAGGAACTTCTTTTTGAATCCAAGTAAAAGGACTTCAAAGCTAATTTTACTATTCATTGGCTTGGGCCATATGAGATAGAAATATTTGACAATGGAACAGTTAATATCAAGACAATTGATGAAGCAACAATTTCATTTCTAGTTAATGGACATAGACTTAAAGTTTATAATAAGCCTATTAATAAAGAAGACTTTTTGAAAAGAGTCTCAAATGAAAACAATATGGAAATAATGGAACAACATAGTGATATTCATTCCCTACTTCCAGAATATAGAAAAACAAATAATAATAAAGGAGTTTGGTTGTGAAAATCTAGGAAACTAGCATAATACAAACTCGAATTCATATCGAAAAACAAAATTGTTTGGTTAATATGAATTCTCTATTGTGTTTTACTTTTTCTTCAATTTCATTTTGCAGAAATCATCCTCTAGAATTCAAAGACTTGAGGAAAAGTCTCATAATAGGCAAGGGGGAAGATTCATAATAAACCAATAAACTATGCAAATAGTTTAATTGACAAGCAGTTGTATTGCAGAAGGGTTTTGAGACATCATAATCAATATTTATTGGTGAGGGATGTTAGCCACCTATAAATTTGTTATATAAAAAGGTGGCTAAAACTTTTTTGAGCCTTCAAGGAACAAATTTTATTGCTAAAAAGTGTTGGCTCTTGAAGAATCTTGAAGGCCTCATGCCTCTGTCCCATCTTCACTTCTATGCCTATTCTACATTCAGAAATCCTGTAGATTTCCAAGACAAATTACTACTGCAAACACCATTTTTCCCCTTTTCCCCTTCTTCCAAAACTAACCTCATATTTGCTTGTCCTTCTCCCATGAAATCCTTCATTTTCATGCCTTTCCCCTTCCCCATCCATCAAAACCCTTTGATAAGGTTCAAAGAATCCTTCTTTGCCTTATCGAAACCCCTCTAAACCTTTGAAAATCATTGAAAATCCATTAAAATCATATTTTTATGAATTTTGGACTTAAGCCCCCTTGGGCTAAGTCTTTAACCCCTCCCTCTCATACGCCCTGGCGCCAGAACCAAGCGCCAGCCCTCCAAGCGCTTATCGCATTGCCCAAGCGCCTTAGCCCCTTACTGCATAAACCCTCGGTCATATCACCCTTCATATAACCGTCATCCCCGCAGTCGAGCACCAAGCCGCATTATATATTAATATGAACCTTTGGTTATGTTAATTGTTTGATTTTTATTATTTTGTAAATTTCCCGCCGGTCCATTTTTCAGTCGTTCCTCACCGTCGATCTAATCTAAAGATCGGACGGCGCGGAGTCCATCACCCCAATGGTCCCAACTCCATTTGCCCCTCCGATTGCATCACAGCCGTCCGTTTAACCTGCCGATCCGACGGTCCTTTTTCCTCTCCGCCCGGTGGTCCCTGCGCCCTAGTACTGTACAAAAACCGGCAGTTTCTATCGCACCACCTTTGAAAGGTAGGCGGTAATTTTCGTTTGACTAGTGATGCCATTCACCGCATGACACGCATCCCGTGCACTATTTGAAAACCGCCTCCCCATCGCACATTAAAGTTCAGCAGCAAACCCAGCACGATATTGCTGTACATCGTCCGATCTGGGACGGGTCATCCAACAGAGATCGCCCACCGAAGATGCCCAACAGATAACCAGGCTACGGCATGGTCATTAAAGATCTCTGTCGTCGATCTTATCTGCAGATCGACGACCCACGTTTTATCGCCCCGTTTCTCCGTTTTGATTTTTTGCCTCCGCTCCCAACCGTCGATCTCAGTGCGATCGACGGCTCTAATTTAAACGGTTCTTCCACCTTCCCTTTAGCTCCTCTAATCAAATCCTGACCGTTGGATGATGCCATCCAACGACCACACTCTCTCCACGTGCCTTCTGAAGCAGTAAACCTATATATGCATGGATTTTATAATTTTTGTTTGTATTTTGCAGGGTTTTCAATGGTTTTTCCGCCATGTCCGAAGAAAATTCAGAAGCAGAGGGTGACAACCCTCCCGCCTTCGATCCACCAGAGAAATCATTCGCAGATTTCAAATTTCACGTTTTATCAATGATTCATGAGGCATTGATGCCTTATCACCCCTGCGCAACCCTGTACACTCACAAACACAGCAAGTCAATCACAGTCAGAGAGTATCAGTGACGAAGATAAAAATGAACCAGGACAAAGGATGGAAGACATATTTGTAGGGATCATGGCTAAGAATGTTTATCAAAAGCCTAATCCCCAATTTAAAACACAGTTTAAATAAGATCTTAAGTGTTTTATCAACATGAACGCCTCCACCGCCACATCTGAGGCAAATTGATTCCTCCCAGCTACTAAAATGCCACTTGTGCCTCAAAGTATTCAATCAGAGGCCGAAAGTTATTGATTAAATGAAGATATTCGCCTCAGCACAGCCAGAAAGTTACTTCTACAAGGAAACTTAATGCAAAGGATATCTGCAGAGTAACCCCGACATCACACAGAGCCTCAAAGGTCAAAAAGAGATCCCTTCGAGCTTGAAACTTTATGTAAATCATTTAATACAAGATGGACACCTATGTAAGTTTCTTCATTGAGCCCCCCAAAGGCCCATAAACCATTAAGTCTGTATTAATTGTAATTGAGATCTTTTTATCAGATCTCACCTCGTCATCCTTCTATATATACTACTACAGAAGATGAGAGAGGGGTTGGTTGCAGAACTTTGATATACACTTGAGCTTAAATTTATGATTGTAAATAGTGATTCACTGGCTCTTAGAGCTCTGCTCGTGATAGATAGTTTAGGCTGAGATGTGTAGATGGATGCTAAACTAAAGCATTGGACTTAAAGCTGTAACTGGTTTGGAGCATCAATACAAGCTGATTTATGGGATCCTAGTCTATTTTGACGATGATGTTTTTCTCATTGTAACTTGTCATTTTGTTTCTGTTTTCACTGTGTTCCAATTTCTCTTATAAATAACATCATGCATAGAGTTAGGACCTACTATACATCAGTAACCTTCTCTGACTGAAAATATCTATCTGAATGTTTTCTTCCAAACTGTGTTATTTAGGAATGATTTAATTCAGTTCAAGCATAGGAATGATGGTGTTCCCTTGTCTTATTGTCTTAACTGAATGTTATTCTTAAATTTTGTTTTCAGTATATGTTTAGTGAAGATGAACTGAGGAAGATATGGTGAGCCCTGGTCCCGGTTTTATCTCCACAGCTGTCTGAATGTTTCCCTTGGAATGTGTTAAAAGCTGGCTAGTTTAAAAGTACTTACCAGATCTTAGGCCATTTTGTGTTATCTTTTTGTTTTTCTTGAAAGTAACCAAGTAAAGCAGAGCTAGGAGAGGAATTGTGGTGAGCCCAGCCCACTAGTTCCTACTCCAAAAGTTGCCTTCAAGTTTCCCTTTGTTTTAAAGTGTTTTCTATTGAAAGTGTATCAAAGGCTGGCTAGTTTAAAAGTACTTACCAGATCCTAGTTTGCTTTCATGTTTTTCTTAAGTGTATGTCAAAAGCTGGCTAGTTTAAAAGTACTTACCAGATCTTGGGCTGCTCTTTGTTCTGCATCTGTTTATTTCTCCTACTTATTGTATCATTTCATTCCATAAATCAAACTTCAAAGAGATACTTAGACATAGATGACTTGCCCCATGGACCACTCTTGCCTCTTGTTGTTCCAATTAAACCCTATTATGACTCCATAGCCCAATGGACTAAAACCTGCTACTATCTGTCTTTTTGGCCGAAGCTTGTTCTATCTGCTTGCAACTTCTCACCTTTGAAACTCTTTGCACTTAGGATTTTCCACCTCAAACAGTATTCATGCTCAACCATCCAAAAACAAAACAAACCCTTGGCCTTCATAACTAGCCTAATATCATTACCCCAAACTTAAAAGACAAATCCATCTTTGCACTTATTGGAGAGATCCCTCTCCGGATTCAGGAGGGCTAGATCCTAGAATCCCAAAGTGGTTGAAACAATGTTGTTTCCGTGATTGGACTTTGCCAATATTTCTAATTACAGATTCCTAACATTTCTGGTGACTCCACTGGGGAATGAACCTAGAATCATTTTCATTTTTATAAAACTTGAAGAGTAAAAAGCAGCTTTTTTCAAGCACTACCAAAGAAAGGTAATCATGGTAAAACTTGTTTGAATCAGTGACAAACTAGGTAAACCCTAGGATTCTCCTAAGACTTTATCTAAACCTCGAAGAATCAGCTGGCTGAGCCATAAGAGTAAACTCTTTTTGTCTCATAACCATAACTAAGTTTTGAAACAAAGTTAGGATATTCTTAAAAAACCATACAACTGAAAAATAACTCAGAAAACCCTAAAAAATATTTCAGATCAGTATCCAATAAACATGGTGGTGGACCATAAAACCTTTCACCTCTGAAAAGAGATAAGAACTTCCACTTGGCAACTCCACAATCCTTGGCAGACCTTAAGACTCCACAGGGAAGAACCCTTAGCATTCTAACATTAGTCAAACTCAGTTAGAGGACTGTAGGATTGAAATTTCTGTAAATAGATTAGTTAACCTCTCAAAGATTGTCATACTTGGTTGAACTTTTCTTGTTTATTTGGGTCTGAAAAACACAGCATAGTGGCTCCTCGAAAGATTCACACTAGAGCCTATCCTGACCCTGATCCACCTGAGTTAGTTGATAACCCATAAAGTATCCTTAGGAAGTCTCCTAGGATTAAATTATCAACTATTTTCATACCACCCTTGAGAGCTAATTCAGTCCCTGAAAATATTTCAGATCTACAACAATCACAAGTTGACTTAGTAAATCCCTTTAGAACTAATTCTCTTGATGATTTAGATCAGTTAGATTCTGAGTCTTCACTTTCATCTCCTGAAACAAGTGAACCTCCTGGAAGTAGAGAAACAACACCTCCTGATTTACATTTCCTTCACAACCTAGGTGTCTCTCATCCAAGATCGGCTTAGCAATATATTCCTAGTCCATCCACTTTTTCTCATCCTACATCCATTGTTTGAACCACTCCACTTCAGCCCACTCTCCCTTTTGTTAATCCACCTCTTGTAAATCCACCCCCACCACATATCATGGCAACATGGTATGCTCCCTTAGTCCTTCCTTCACCATTAGTTAATCTTCCACAGGACTATCAGTCCAAAATTCCATTATATGATGCTAGAAATACTACAACTACATCACAACATGTGGATAAAATGAATGACTACTTTGACAGAAATGAAATTGATGATGATTCTGTCAAGATTAGATTGTTTGCTCAGAGCTTAGGGGGAGAAGTAAGGAAATGGTGCAAAGGTTTAACCCCCCATAGTATCCATGATCTCCAAGCCTTCCATCAAACTTTCTTAAACAAATTGGAAGTAAAGAATAATCCTCTCCAAGTCCTTTCCGATTACAAGAACCTCCATAGAAACACTGGGGAAAGTGTGCAAGATTATTGCACTAGATTTAACAGCGTGTATAATGCACTTTCCCTAGAACTAAAACCTCCACAAGGCTTAGCTTTAAATAAGTTTCCTGAAGGGTTTGACCCTGAGATGGCCTATCAGCTGAGAGAGAGATATTTTGCAACTCTTGAAGATATGCAGAGAGGCACCCTTTCTATGGAGGTCAACTTAATGGAAAAGAGAGCAAGAATGAAAAATGAAAAGAGAGTATCCTTTAGAGAGGAATCTACACCATCTAATTCCAAATCAAAAATGGAGAAAATGATGGAAGAAATGATGAAAGAAATTAGCCTAATTAAGAGAGCACAAGCAAGCCAAAACCAAAGTGCTCCTCAAAATAGAAATCAAAACCAGAATCAGAATTTTAGAAGAAACCCACCTTCAAACAGACCTAGGGAAGATGATCAACAGATCGCTCCTCCTTTTCATCAAAATTATATGAGTGAGGTTGAGGAAATAGATGAGATAACAGAGGAAGACAATTTCAACATGTTTGGGGTAGAAGATGATGACTTTGAGATTCATTATGATAGAAAACAAGGTCTATACACACCTTATGATGACAGAAGAGATGATGATGAAAATTATTATCAAGACATGGAAAATTTCATCATAGAACCTCAAAAAGAATATGACCTTAGAAGCAAAACCAGTCAACAAACCCCCAACAACAAAACCTCTGACAAATATTCACAACACAGCGCTACAACCAAGCCTAAAATTGTCAAACAGAAGGATAAAACAGTAGCTGTCGATTCTGATAATAGAAAAGAGAAAGGCACTCAAGACAAAGAAAAACAAAGTACGTACATTAGTAGTACTAACACTTCAGCTAGTACTCATGTGAAAACAATTTTGTCAAGAGTAAATAAAACAAATCAGCAAGATAATATTGCTGATAGAATGATATCTAATAAGGCTGAAACAAGCTCTTCAAAGAACCAAATCCCTTTCAGCCTTGAGCAGGAAATTTCGAAAATCAAAATCTCTGTTCCTTTAACTAAGTTAGCTGCCCAACATGTATATAAGACCCAAATTTTGAAGGATTTAAACATTGAAGAGATTGAGGACACTATAAATCTTAATGATGACCAACCAGAGCTGATTTTTGGCCCTAAGATTGAAGGTAGATATCAAGAGGGACCTGTTCCTCCCTTTTATGTAAGTTTAAAAGTTCATGACAAAATTTTGCACAACACCATGCATGATTCTGGGGCTTCTCATAATTTAATGCCAAAAGCTATAATGGAGAGACTGGGTCTAGAAATCACCAGACCTTACAAAGACCTTTACTCCTTTGATTCCAACAGAGTAAAATGTTTAGGATTAATCAAAGACCTCTGTGTTAACTTAGCCCAAATTCTAGCCAAATGTTTAGTCATGGATATTGTTGTGGCTGATGTGCCCCCAAAGTATGGAATGTTATTATCTAGATCTTGGGGGGCTAAGTTACAAGGGACTATGAAAATGGACATGACTTATGCGACTATCCCTATTTTCAATCAAAATAGAAGGCTTTACAGGGAGTCACATATGAAATACACAGTTACAAGTTAGGACAGACCACAAAACTCTCTTATGTATTCTATAAATACAGGCCTTGATTCTTTTATCATGTTTAATGAGGAAACACTTACTGAAGAAATTACTTTGACAGGGTTAATGGCCGATAGGGAGGAAAAGGCAAACACCACAGAACTATCAAAATAGTTTGCTGAATCGTTAAGCATTAGCAAACTAAAAAAAGGTCTTGAACTACAAGTCATGCATCCTTTGCTTTTAAACCTTGACACTCAAGAAAACGTACCTCCACTTAACAAAAAACCTGAAGAGTCAAAACAAATTCAATTGAGTGCCGCTAATCTTAAAAATTTAGAAAGCACAGTAGTTGAAGAGGACAGTAACCAGGATGAAACTAAAAATAGTCCTCTGTGGAGTATGTATTTTGATGGATCTTGCACTAGAACTAACGCTGGTGCAGGTGTCTGGATTTCCAACACTGAAAATAACCACACAGAAAGTATTTCCTTAAACTTTCAGTGTTCCAATAACATAGCGGAGTATTAATCCCTCCTCTTAGGCTTACATCTATTGAAAAATTTAGGAGCCAGAAGAATTAATGTGTATGGGGATTCAGAGTTAGTCATTAGGCAAGTCAATGGGGAATATAACGAAAATCATCCGAGACTTAGAGCCTACCAAAACGATGTCATGGACCTTTTGAAAAACTTCAAGGAGTCCAAATTGATTTTTGTCCCAAGAAAAAGAAATATTGCTGCCCACAATTTAGCCTTTGCAGCTAGAACATGCTTAACACCACATGAAACCAAAGACTACACGACTCAAATCAAATTTAGACCAGCTGTGCCTGATAATGAAAAGTATTGGCAGGTGTTTGACAATGACAAACAAATAGAAGACTTCATGCAATTCAGAAATGAATTTGAACTAAACAGTTCGGACTCAGATTATGATACAAACTGCAATGAAGAAAATTTTCTTGGTGAAGAAGAGATATCTCCTGAGCTTGTCAAAATTAATCTTCTGAATAGAAAAATGAAAAACAAAAAGGAAACAATTGCAGAGTTAGAAACAGAGGAGTTAGAAACTCTGCACTCTAAAGATGAAAGTTTTCCAGGTGATATAGCGCCTTTAGAAGAGTTGTTTGATCTTAACGATGTGGCCAAAAAGCAAAAGCTGGAACCTGTAGAGACTGAAGTGGAGGAATGCAATATAGGCAGTGAGAAAAAACTGAAATTGATTAAACTGTCTAAGACTTTACTAGCTCACATTAAACTCAAATACATAGAGTTGTTTAGAGAATTTTCTGATGTTTTTGCATGGAGTTACGAAGATATTAAATCCTATGACACTGAAATAATACAACACAAAATTCCCCTCAAATAAAACCAAAAACCATTCAAACAGAAACTACGTAGAATAAACCCTGTTCAGCTCCCTTTGGTTCAGAAGGAGATCATGAAAATGTATGAAGTTGGTATTATTGTCCCTATTAGATACTTTGAGTGGGTGTCTAATCGGGTGTCTGTTAGGAAGAAAACTAGAGAGATCAGGCTTTGTATATACTTTAGAGACTTGAACAAAACTTCATTAAAAGACAACTACCATTTACCTAAGATGGATCATATTTTACAAAGGGTGGTGGGGTCTAAAATAATTTCTTTGCTGGATGGCTACTCAAGGTACAATCAGATCTTAGTTCACCCTGCTGATCAATTAAAGACAACCTTTACTACACCATGGGGCACTTTCATGTATGTGAAAATTCCCTTTGGTCTAATGAATGCTAGAGCAACTTTTCAAAGAGCCATGGAAATAGCATTCTCGAAAGAACTGGGTTTCTTCATCATTATATACCTTGATGATGTCACTGTGTTTTCAAAAACAGATGAAGATCACTTGGAACATTTGAGAAAAGTTTTCGAGAAATGCAGAAAGTTTGGAATATCCTTAAACCCTAAGAAGACATTATTCGGTCTCCAAGAAGGTAAACTTCTTGGGCACATTATTTCTGAGGAGGGTATAAAGATAGATCCAAAGAGGATTGAGGCCATATTGCAAATCTCTCATCCTCGGAACATCAAGGAGTTGCAATCTTTCATTGGGAAGATTAAATTTTTAAGAAGGTTCATTCCCAACTTGGCTGAGCTCCTTAGGAATATCACAAACATGTTAAAAAAGGAGCAGGGGATAAAATGGACCTTGGAAGCAAAGAAATTCTTTGAGTTGGTGAAACAAGCGTTAAAAAAAACACCGATTCTTATAAGTCCTGATTTTTCAAAATATTTTTATATTTTTTCATTTGCATCAGAGCATACCATAGTTGTTGTCCTTCTACAGAAAAATCCACAAGGACAAGAGCAGCCAATTTCTTTCTTTAGCAAGGCATTGAGGGATGCCCCTCTAAAGTATAACATTATGGAGAAACAAGCTTTTGCTTTGGTTAAAGCTTTGAAAGACTTCAGAGTATACATTCTTCACTCACACATCATTGCCTTTGTCCCAAACTCAGTTGTGAAGGACATTCTAACACAGGACCCAGACGGTAAGAGAGGTAAGTGGATTGTTGTTATTCTTGAATACGATTTAGAGATAAAACCCACTAAACTCATCAAAGGCCAAGGTCTGGCTAGATTAATTGCTGAATCCAATTTTGAAGTTCTTCATATTAATATGATTAATGTTTTAGATGATCAAAAGGAAGTCTCAAATCCCATTTTTGAAAACCATTTTATGAATTCCTCTTGGTATGCTGATATTGTTTATGTTTTGCTTAATTTGAATACACCTCCTGGTTTGACAAAAAAAAAGGAAAGATTCCTCAAATTGAAAGCTGTAAACTATTGCATTATTGATAGATGTCTTTACTGGAAAAATGCAAGTGGTGTATTGCTTAAATGTTTGCCTGAGTTTGATGCAGAAAAGGTTAAATACCAGTTCCATGAAGGAGAGTGTGGAGGTCATTTGTACTGGAAGACAACAACCAACAAAATATTAAGGGTTGGTTTCTATTGGCCTACTCTTTTCCATGATGTGCACAAGATGATCATAGCCTGTCACAAATGTCAACTCTTTAAAGGCAAAAGAAAACTACTAACCCTTCCTCTGCATCCAATCACTGTTGAAGCCCCATTTCAACAGTGGGGACTTGACTTCATAGGAGAAATCCATCTCCCATCTTCTGCCCAGCATAGATGGATTCTCACTGCCACAGACTATTTAACTAAGTGGATAGAAGCCATACCTTGTAGGCAGGCCAATGATTCAGTTATCATAAAACTTATGGAGACTAACATTCTCTCCAGATTTGGCTGTCCTACCAAGATTATCACTGATAATGCAGCAGCATTCAGATCAAACAAGATGGTTGATTTATGTCATAGATATCAGATAACATTGGGGCATTCCACGGTCTATTACCCCCAAGGTAATGGACTTGTAGAATCCTCAAACATAAGTTTAGTGGACATAATCAAGAAGCTGTTGGAGGACAACAAAAAGTCTTGGCACACAAAGCTAGTTCATGCACTGTGGGCTGACAGATTGACTTTGAAGAAATCTATTGGTATGTCGCCTTTCCAGCTTGTGTATGGTACTGATGCAATTTTTCCAAACAGCCTTGGTGTACCAGTAATGAAGTTGATTCAAGAGTTGCAAACTCAAGATAATGACATGATCAGAAGAATAAATCAAACCATTCATCTTTAGCAAACCAGAGAGGAAGTTTATAACAAAGCATTGCAGAAACATATCAGAATTAGAAAGCTTTTTGACAGAAGAACGAAGGCCGACAATTTCAAAATTCGGGACAAAGTTTTGAAGTGGGACTCGAGGAGGGAAGAGAAGGGAAAGCATGGAAAATTTGACAACATATGGCTTGGCCCTTACTCTATTCATTCAGTTGCTGGTAACAATGCATTTTTCTTGCAGGAGTTGAATGGAGCAGAACTGTTTGGGGGTCCTGTCAATGGCAGGATGCTTAAGAATTACTTCTCTTGATCCATGTTATGTTCTAAAAGCCTTTTTATCTTTTTTCCATTATAAATATTTCATCAACCATTTGCATTCAAGTTATAAAAATAAAAAATACAAAAACAATGAAAAGAAAGAAAAGAGGGCAGATTGTGAAAACAAGAAAGGTATAGCCCCATACCAAAAAAGAGAAACAATTCTGAAAGTGTGCAATCTCAAATGCCACTCCTAAAGAACACACTTCTAGTTAGTCAAACAGCCTAATCTTGACTAATTAGTTTTAAATTTTCTGCTGATAGGATAGTGAATTTGATTGGCCAAACTGTTTAATCTTGGCTTATCAGTAGGTAGTTTAGGATAGAAATTAAAGGTTCAAACAAGATCAAAATCTGAACCTAAGGTTTCAAAAGGAAAATGACTCAAATCTGCTTCAAATTTTGAGTCAAGAGATGTAAAAATCTGGTTCCAATCAGCTCAAAATCCGAACCAATTGATAAAGACAAAACAACTCAAACAAATTCAAAATAGAGCTGTAAAGAAAAGAGAAGGCCATGGTGAGAAACTTTCAGATCTTAAGCCTTCCATTTTTTATTTAATTTTCTGTAGAATAATGTCTATGTGCAGCTTGTTTTTATGCCATAGATCACAACAATTCAAACAGCTTAATCTTGACTTGACTATTTTTAAATTTATGTTTTAGAATGTAGAGAATAAAAATCTGTTGGATAGTTTAATCCCAACAGATGGTAGAATAGGTAGAGAAGCATCTGAACTCAACTGTGTAATCTGAGTTCAGGGAGAAATAAGGAGTAGAATCTGATTAGATTTCCTGCTTTCAAAAGAATAAAATGTTGTAAAAAGAGTTTTCCAATCCAAGTGCACTCTAAATGAAGGAAAAAATGCTAGATCAGTAGGATTGGGTAGATAGAAAGCTTGTTGATGAAAGAACCATTGTTTTTATGGCTACTATTATGTTTTCAAAAGAACATCATCTACAGAAGGAAAGACAGCCAATGGATGAGGCATAGGTCAGCCTCCCAGAGAATGCAAGTCTGAAGTTCTTGATGCCTTCAAGAAGGCACCATCCCCAAGTGGAGCCACTGTTAGCCACCTATAAATTTTTTATAGCAAAAAGTGGCTAAAAAATTTTTGAGCCTTCAAGGAACAAATTTTATTGCTAAAAAGTGTTGGCTCTTGAAGACGCTTGAAGGCCTCACGCCTCTGTCCCATCTTCACTTCTATGCCTATTCTACATTCAGAAATCCTGCAGATTTCCAAGACAGATTACTGCTGCAAACACCATTTTTCCCCTTTTCCCCTTCTTCCAAAACTAACCTCATATTTTCTTGTCCTTCTCCCATCAAATCCTTCATTTTCATGCCTTTCCCCTTCCCCATCCATCAAAACCCTTTGATAAGGTTCAAAGACTCCTTCTTTTCCTTATCGAAACCCCTCTAAACCTTTGAAAATCATTGAAAATCCATTAAAATCATATTTTTATGAATTTTGGACTTAAGCCCCCTTGGGCTAAGTCTTTAACCCCTCCCTCTCATACGCCCTGTCGCCAGAACCAAGCGCCAGCCCTCCAAGTGCTTATCGCATTGCCCGAGCGCCTTAGCCCCTTACTGCATAAACCCCCGGTCATATCACCCTTCATATAACCCTCGACCCCGCAGTCGGGCGCCAAGCCGCATTATAAATTAATATGAACCTTTGGTTATGTTAATTTTTTTATTTTTATTATTTTGTAAATTTCTCGCCAGTCCAGTTTTCAGTCGTTCCTCACCGTCGATCTGATCTAAAGATCGAACGGCGCAGAGTCCATCACCCCGATGGTCCCCACTCCATTTTCCCCTCCGATCGCATCACAGCCGTCTGTTTAACCCGCTGATCCGACGGTCCTTTTTCCTCTCCACCCAATGGTCCCCGCGCCCGAGTACTGTACAGAAACTGACAGTTTCTATCGCACCACCTTTGAAAGGTAGGCGGTAATTTTTTTTTGACCAGCGGTGCCATTCACCGCATGACACGCGTCCTATGCACTATTTGAAAACCACCTCCCCATCGCGCATTAAAGTTCGGCAGCAAACCCGGCGCGATATCGTTGTACATCGTCCAAACTGGGACGGGCCATCTGACGGCGATCGGCCACCGAAGATGCCCGACAAATAACCAGGCTACGTCGCGGTCATTAAAGATCTCCGCCGTCGATCTGATCTGCAGATCGACGGCCCACGTTTTATCGCCCCGTTTCTCCGTTTTGATTTTTCGCCTCCACTCCCGACCGTCGATTTCAGCGGGATCGACGGCTCTGATTTAAACAGTTCTTCCACCTTCCCTTTAGCTCCTCTAATCAAATCCCGACCGTTGGATGATGTCATCCAACGGCCACGCTCTCTCTACATGCCATCTGAAGCAGTAAACCTATATATGCATGGATTTTATAATTTTTGTTTGTATTTTGCAGGGTTTTCAATGGTTTTTCCACCATGTCCGAAGAAAATTCAGAAGCAGAGGGTGATGACCCTCCCGCCTTCGATCCACCAGAGAAATCATTCGTAGATTTCAAATTTCATGTTTTATCAATGATTCATGAGGCATTGATGCCTTATCACCCCTGCGTAGCCCTGCACACTCACAAACATAGCAAGTCAATCACAGTCAGAGAGTATCAGTGACGAAGATCAAAAGGAACCAGGACAGAGGATGGAAGGCATATTTGTAGGGATCACGGCTAAGAATGTTTATCAAAAGCCTAATCCCTGATTTAAAACACAGTTTAAATAAGATCTTAAGTGTTTTATCAACAGGAACGCCTCCACCGCCACATCTGAGGCAAATTGATTCCTCCCAGCTACTAAAATGCCACCTGTGCCTCAAAGTATTCAATCAGAGGCCGAAAGTTATTGATTAAATTAATATATTCACCTCAGCATAGCCAGAAAGTTACTTCTGCAAGGAAAATTAATGCAAAGGATATCTGCAGAGTAACCCCGACATCACACAGAGCCTCAATGGTCAAAAAGAGCTCCCTTCGAGCTTGAAACTTTATGTAAATCATTTAATACAAGATGCACACCTATGTAAGTTTCTTCATTGAGCCCCCCAAAGGCCCAGAAACCATTAAGTCTGTATTAATTGTAATTGAGATCTTTTATCAGATCTCACCTCCTCATCCTTCTATATATACTACTGCAGAAGATGAGAGAGGGGTTGGTTGCAGAACTTTGATATACACTTGAGCTTAAATTTCTTATTGTAAATAGTGATTCACTGGCTCTTGGAGCTCTGCTGGTGATAGATAGTTTAGGCTGAGATGTGTAGATGGATACTAAACTAAAGCATTGGACTTAAAGCTGTAACTGGTTTGGAGCATCAATACAAGTTGATTTATGGGATCCTGGTCTATTTTGACGGTGATGTTTTTCTCATTGTAACTTGTCATTTTGTTTCTGTTTTCACTGTGTTCCAATTTCTCTTATAAAGAACAACATGCATAGAGTTAGGACCTATTGTACATCAGTAACCATCTCTGATAGAATGAGTATGAAAACCCGTGGCAGTGAAGACAATCATTGAGCGGTGAGGGAAGTCAACCACAACACATCAAAATAACAAGTGGAAGCCATAGGTACAAGAGATAGGAACAGTAAGCCAGATGAATTAGGAAACACAACAACAAATGATAAAAAACATTTCAAAGGTTTTCTCTATGTGTGTTCTCCTTTATCATCACAACTAAACCCAGCTCAGAATTGGAGGGCAACATTGCGCATTCACCCACAACATAAAAGAACCCCGATTAAAAGAAAAATACGTAGAGAAAGACACAAAGAATAAGAGAGAATTGCATAGGGAGTGAATAACCTTGAGCAGTGGAGAAATATCGTGGAATTGCGTGAGAAAATTGGAGGAACAACGTGGAGAAATAAGGAGAAGCATTTTGTTTAAGAAGGAGAAAGTGACCGAAATTTTATCTGCACTAAGCTGACCTTTTTCTCCAACAAATCCCAAACATTACGCAAATGGCAGGTAAGATTCAATCCCAGGGTTTCCTCAACAGCTAAAAAATTTCGAAAATGGTTAACTTAAGATTTCATTTATATGTGTCATAATGCGAGAAAAACACGACTCCAGTTATGGATTTGCAATGATTTTTCACCTTAAACATACTCTGCCACCTATAGAATCCACGATTTTTTGAGATGTTGAGAGAAGAGTTTTAATTGAAACTGTATGTTTACACAGGGAGAACAAAACCATTAACAAGAAAATCTATACAAGTTTTCTACAAGAAATTTGAAGTTCAGGTATCACAAACGATTTACTCATGCAATTTTTGTCAAAATTTTGCACATAACAAATGCAGAGAATCTCATTTTATATTCACAGTACGCGGTTTTTGAAACAGAGAGATTTTTTTGCAAACGAAGAAGAGATTTAAGCATGATTTGCAAACTAGTAGGAGATTTTCTCTTGTGTAACTAGCTCCAAAAATAGAATAAAAGAGATATAAACACCTTAGAAATAAGCCACTTCGAGGGGGAAACCTCCAAACATTACATAAATGAACAATTCTTCGATGATACAAATGACCAAAACCTCCTTCTATATATAGGAGTCCATGGGGCCATAATGTAATCCTAGTGGGGCCACAATGTAATCCTAGCTGACCTAACAATAATAATTTAAGGGCACAATATTAGGGTTACAGGGTACAACAATAAAAATAAGGGGTGCTACACTAACATAATAAGGGACTACACTATTAATATAGGGACCTAACATGCCCCTCTCCTTCAAACAAGTTTTGTCCTCAACGCTTCAGTAGCTCCGGGTGCTTTTGTATAAAATTCTCATCCTCCCATGTAGAATCTTCAGTGGGTAAGTTCTTCCATTTGATGAGATACTCTGAAATTGATCGATTTCATAGTTGTCGAGTTCTTGTTTCCATGACTGCTTTCAAAGTTAGAATATGGTTTTTTTCTTCCCTTCTCAAGTTCTAGCAATATTGTTTGAACTGGAAGTTTTCCCTTATAACCTTCTTTAAGCATGAAACATGGAAAACTGGATGCACTCGTGAAGAAGCAGGAAGCTCCAATTTGTATGCCATAGTACCAATCTTTTGCAACACCTTGTAAGGACCATAGTACTTTGGCAATAATTTATTATCCTTCTTAGCTTGCTTGAGGGACATTTTTTTGTATGGTTGTAGCTGTAAAAATACCCAGTCTCCCACATCAAAACTTCTCTCACTGCAATGTTGATCTGCCTATTGTTTCATTCGATTTTGTGCCAAATTTAGGTTATCCTTTAAGAGTTGGAGAACTTCTTTTCGATGCTCAATGTGATCCTCCATAGCTTCAACCCTATAATTTTCCCTTAAATAAGATGTGATGGATGGTGGATGATATCCATAAAGTGCCATAAATGGGGTCATTTTTGCTGGAGTATGGAAGGAAGTGTTATACCACCATTCAGCGAGAGGTAACCACTTGACCCATTGTGCTTTCTTATCAGATACAAAACAACGAATATATCCTTCCAAAAATTTATTCACTATCTCTGTTTGACCATTGGATTGAGGATGATAAGATGAGCTATGAGCTAGTTGAGTACCCAAACAAGAAAATAATTCCGTCCAAAAATTTCCTGTAAAAATGGGATCTCTGTCACTTTCAGTAATATTCGGGTTTCCATGTAGCTTTTGAATTGTTTCCATAATGCGGTAGCAACTGTACTCGCTTTAAATGGATGAGATAATGCACAAAATGGTGCATACTTGGTAAGTCTATCAACTACCACCATGATGACGCTCCTTCCTTCAGACTTCGGTAAACCTGTGATAAAATCCATTGAAATCTCCTCCCAACGTTGAATTGGAATGGAGAAAGGTTGTAGAAGACTCGGGGTCTTAATTGTCTCAACTTTATTTTGCTGGAAAACCAAACATTCTGCCACAAACTTTTGAATATCATATTTAAGGCCATCCCAAAAAAAATCTTTCTTCACCCTGTGGTAAGTTTTTAAAAATCCCGAGTGTCCTCCTAAAGGAGAAGTGTGCGATTCCAAAAGAATATTTTGTTTTAGTTTGGAATTCTTGCAAATATATAAGCGATTTTTGTACCATAAGGAATCATTTTTCCAACTAAATTTATCAGATGTACTAGGATATTGCTACAACTTTTGAATGAGAGTCCACACTTCTTCGTCCTTCTTCCATTCATCCCTTGCTTCGTTATCCAATCTGGTTGGATAATTGAAATGGCACAAAGCAATGCTTCCACCTCTTCATCCTTTCTTGAGAGTGCATCTGCAACAACATTTAGCTTCCCTTTTTTGTAGACAATTTCAAAGTCATAACCCAACATCTTTGTGACCCATTTTTGCTACTCTTCTACAGATAGTCTTTGTTCCAAAAAGTGTTTAAGACTATGATGATCAATTTTTACCTTGAAGTGTCTTCCCATTAGGTAAGGCCTCCATTTCTTTAGTGCATGTAGTATTGCCAACATTTCCTTCTCATAAATAGCCTTTTATAAATACTTTCCTTTGATTGAACGACTTTCAAAAGCAATGGGTCTTCCTTCTTGCATTAAAACAACACCAATTACATTTCCTGAGGCATCACATTCCACAATAAAGGTTTTTGTGAAGTCTGGCATAGCTAAGACTGGTGCTAGGTACATTGCCTCTTTAAGATGTTCAAAGGCCTTAGTTTCTTCAAGAGTCCATGAAAATGCATCTTTCTTCAATATTGTTGTTAAAGGTGCTGCTATTCTCCCATAATTCTTAACAAACTTGTGATAATACCCTATTAACCCGAGAAATCCTCACAACTGCTTTATGGTTGTGGGGACTTTCCATTCCTTAATGGCTTTAATTTGGTTAGGGTCTACCTTAACACCCTCATGAGATACAATATGACCCAGATATTCCACCTCTTGTACTCCAAAGAAACATTTGGATGTTTTTGCTTATAATTGTTTCTCATCCAATAGCTTGACCACCCTGTCAACATGTTGAACATGATCCTTCCAAGACCTGTTGTAGATTAGTATATCATCAAAAAATACTAGCACAAATTTTCTAAGGAAGGGTTTGAAAATGGAATTCATCAACCCTTGAAATGTAGAAGGTGCATTGGTAAGGCCAAAAGGCATGACCAAAATTCATAATGACCCTCATGAGTTCGAAATGCTGTTTTTGGAATATCTTCAGTCTTCATTCTAATTTGATGATATCCTGAACGAAGATCCAACTTGGTAAATAAATTGCTCCATGTAATTCATCCAATAATTCATCAATCACAGGAATGGGAAATTTGTCTTTAATGGTGAGCTTATTGAGCTCCCTATAATCCGGACACATTCGCCATGATCCATCCTTCTTGTGTACCAATACTACAGGAGCAGAGAAGGAACTTTGACTAGGTTGAATTATACCCGCCTCTAACATTTCTGCAATCATACGTTCAATTTCGCTCTTTTGGACATAAGGATATCTATAAGGCCTGATGTTTGGAGGAACACTTCCTGGAATCAAATGCATAGCATGATCATGATCACGAATAGGTGGGAGTCCTTTGGGAGTTTCAAACACCTTGGAATGATTGTCCAAGACTTGTTGGAGATCTGCAGAAATAGATGATTTTGATGTTGGAACTTCTAGTGAGCATAATTGTGCACTTACGCCTCGTTGTTCTTTCTTTAGAAGCTTTGTCATGACATTAGAGCTTATTATCCTTCCTGGCTTCCCCGCAATACCCCGTAATTCGACTTCCTTTCCTTCTGAAAAAAATTTCAAGAAAAGTTCTTGAAAATTAAAAGCTACCGTCCCTAAAGATTGTAACCATTGTACTCCTAGTACAACATCAGCACCTCCCATAGGAATGGAAAGCATTGGACTAGTCAATACATATTCCCCATGGTTAGCTTGATATTATGGCATTTTCCAGAGCAATTTATAGTTCCTCCATTTGCAACCATCACTTGACATTCTGGTGCTGGGTATAGGAAACAATTCAATTCCTTGGCTACCTTACAATGAATAAAATTATGTGTACTACCCGAATCAATCAACACTATTACCTTTTTCTTCTTGATATGTCCTTCTATCTTGAGAGTTTGAGGAGTGGTAATTCCTGCCAATGCATTACACGATATGGTAGGACTCATTTCTTCCTCTTCTAGGGTTGGTTCCTGGTGTATATCCTCTTATTGTTCATTTTCTTCTTCCTCTTCACAATCTATGTAAAATAATTTCTTCTCAGCACACTTATGACCTTTAGTGTATTTGCTATCACAACCGTAGCAAAGCCCTTTTGCTCTTTTTTCTTCCAATTGTTGTGGTGTCAACCTTGTAGGTTGTGGAAATCTAGGCATAGCAACACTTCCTTCTTTATAGAAGTGAGTGGTAGGCTTCCTTGTCACCATAATTTTACATTCAATTTTTCTTGCCAACCTGAATGCCTTCTCCAATGAATCAGGTTCCAAAACGCATACTTTATGTTGGATGTTATCCTTTAAAGTACCTATGAAGAGATCAATCCTGTGTTCCTTTGGAATATCAGTTACCCTTATATTCAATTTTTGGAATTCCTCAATGTGCTCCCCCACTAAAACCTTTTGTTTGAGATTTATCAATTGGCTAAAGAAGGTGTTGCTCTTTGTATCCTCATAATGTGCTATCATTTCCTCCGTAAAAATTGACCAAGTGACAATTTTTTTACGGGAGCAAATCCATCGATACCATACAAATGTTTTTTTTCTAAATGTAAATTTGCAATGCGTACCTTTTGTGTGTTTAGCACATTATGGAGATCAAAATATTGCTCCATCTGTAGTATCCATGTTACAGGATACTTTCCATCAAACTTCCTCATATCCATTTTTGGAATATGGTGGTTCTTCCCGCCAACATTAGAGTTTATGAAATCACGATTAACATTTATTTTGTTCTCATCATGAGTTTCCTCTATTATCTTTTCACCATTATGAAACATTTCTTGTATCAACTTTGTCAAACCTTCCATGTCTGATTTTAGATCATTCTTCATGTTTTCCATTTTAACTTCCTTGTCATCCATCTTAGATTCCATGCCAGCTTCCATGCCATCTATCTTAGATTCCACGCCTTTCTTCAAACCATCCATATTATTATTCAAACTATCCATCTTCGCTTCCACGCCTTTCTTCAAAACTTCCATTTCATTTTTTGCTGCTCTTTGTGAGAGCGAAATTTGGTGCACTTGCTCTTGTAATTTTGATACATCATGTTGCAATTCTTCATCTTCATGAGTCATAGTAGAGCCTTCTGAAGGCATAATGGGTGTTGAATTATTTTTACGAGGAATTTTTTATAACCCAATACTGATATCTATTCTACAATATGCCCTTGTAATTAATTCAAATTGATTCTTCAAACAAGACTTATGAAATTTGGAAAAAAAAATACACACCTTTTTCTTGCTTTTGAGGAGCTCGATATTGAAATTGTATTATCTCTGTGATTGTGGCTCTTAAATATCTGAAAATTGGCACTGAGGTAGCCCTCTGAATTCTATTTCAAATGCCACAGGTCTGACCTAATTTGGATTCTCCAAGACAAAGTTATGTCCAATCTCCCACAATGACCTAATTATGGACTGGTTCAGTAGAGCGAACTTGTATGACTTCCCACGTGTCACTGTTTCATCCTTAAGCTCTGAAATTGATAGCCAAGAAAATAAAGTCCATTTACTTGTGACCAATTTTTACGGCACTCCAATCCGATGCTCAGAGAGATAGTTATGAATCTTTTCCCACGATCACCTCTTTGAGGTGAAATTCGGGAGCCTGAAAAATCACTACCTTCCACAGATCATATCTCCAAAAATATTGCGAACCAAGCTCTGAAATTTTGCGACAAGTTGCCTCAGGATTTCGACTTCGCACCCTAAAAATTTAAGATTCTGAACCTTCGTAGAAAAAAAATTATAGCAAAAATCCCACGATGACCTGTTTAGAGCATCGAAACCCTAGAATCCAAAGCTTTGATACCAAAGGTTGTGTAACCAGCTCCAAAAATAGAAGAAAAGAGATATCAACACCTTAGAAATAATCCACTTCGAGGGGGCAACCTCCAATACATTACATAAATGAACAATTCTTCGATGATACAAATGACCAAAACCTCCTTCTATATATAGGAGTCCATGGGGCCATAAGGTAATCCTAGTGGGGCCACAATGTAATCCTAGCTGACCTAACAATAATAATTTAAGGGCACAATAATAACAATATTGGGGTTAGAGGGGTACGACAATAACAATAAGGGGGGATACACTAACATAATAAGGGACTACACTATTAATATAGGGACCTAACATTTTCTTTTGTAGAGAAGATATTTTAAATGGTCTTTCACGCAGTAAGAGTTTTTTTTTTAACTCAGTTTTACAAATAAAGGATTTTTTTTTGTTTGGATACCATTTGCAGTAGAACACAGGGAAATTGAAGACTTACAGGCAGAGGCATTAATATTATTTTTTTCAGAGCTACAAAGATCTGATAAGTACATTCACCGTGGTATTTATCTAAATATTGCATGAATAATAAGGTCTTCTATATTGAAGTATTTGGGCTCAGTTTTGGTTCCCATTTGCATCTTCTCTGTATACCAATTGATATGGCCTTGTCCAGCCAATAACCTCATTATGAATAAGAAATATATATATATATATATTTCTTATTCATAATGAGGTTATTGGCTGGACAAGGCCATATCAATTGGTATACAGAGAAGATGCAAATGGGAACCAAAATTGAGCCCAAATACTTCAATATAGAAAACTGGGGTAAGGATACAATAGAGAAATTATACCAAGCAAGGTTACTGGAGTTCCTTAAAAATTTCAATGGTCACAATGATAAAATCCCACAAGAGTTCATAGAGCACTTTGAACATGGACAAACTATAATTGGTGAAATTTCTATACCATTGAACCCAACCTTTCTTTCTCAAGCATTCGACCTTCCTTTTGATAAGAGAAGAGTATCACAAGGGTCTGCATTTTAAAGAGAAGGGATGGACCTTTTTCTTGGAAAAATAAAGGAAGGGGTCCTTTGACAGAACAAAAGGGATTCCACGATATTGGCTCAGAGAGCCATGGTCAGAGTTGGTTTTTATTATCCAAAAATACTTCACCTGTGATAATCGATACAGTCTGATATATATTTATCATATTAAGTTTCTTCAACATATGATGAGAGATTTTACAATCAATTTACCTTACAATAGAGAATTTCAAGAATAAAACAGAAGTGAAGGAAGCCAACATCTATCATCATAGGCTAATCAAAATACTTTTGGAGTATCAAGTAGGAAATAAGCGAATGATATGGAAGGATTTTTTAGCTGAGAATCATTTTGAAGAACAAACAATAGAAGAGAAGTTTGAGCAGTTGCATGTAACAAGAAGTATCGTGAATTCCCCTTTGTATCCTAAGACAATATTGAAGAAGAAGAAGGATAGTATTATGATTGAAAAAGAGAAATCCTTTTTATCCATTCCTAGCATGCCTAGGAGAAAAACACAAGAGGAACGAAGCAACAAGGAAAAAGATCCAAAAATTAAAATTGTTGAGCCTCCACCAACATCAAAGAAGATTGATGAGATTATATAGAGAATGGAGAAGGAAGTCTAGGAAGAACCCATAGAGAAAGACTCATATTTTGATAATGCTTGGGTAGGAGCTACCTTATCTCATTCATATGCTAAAGAGACCGAGGACAAATTTAAAGAGCTGCACAATGAAGAATATCTTAAGAAAATAGAAGAACTAACAAGTGAGTTGGAGGACATCAAGATCATGGAGAAACACTTGAAAAAGGAGAATAAAATGTATAAAGAAAATAACAACAACATAATCAAGGAAAACAAGTAATTGAGAAATAAGATTAAAAAATCTTGAAACTCGGAATATCCTCATCTCTAAACAAGCCTACAGATGGATAAAGGAGAAAAAGTCATGGCAGTACAAATATGAGAAGCGGAAGGAAAAATTTGCAATCTACAAAGAAGGGAAATATTAGGGTATTTAATTTCTTCTTCAGGCTACACAAGAAGAAGCTACAGGGCTAGGAGAACAGGGGCATCATCACTCAGGAGATCCAAATGGAGGAGGCAAGCATGAGGACATGCTTGAACATCAACAAGGGGGAGATGTTGGCCCTAAATTTTGGTCATGTTTGCCTATCCTAAATCCATCTATTTACCACCATATTCCATAGTATTTCACCCATATATGCCTCATTTTAGTCTTACTTTTCATATTCAGGTAACTAAATTAAGTTTTTCAATTTTTAGAATTTTTTGTAAAAATTAGGTTTTAAGAGTAATTTTGGACTGCATTAAAAATTCCCATAATAGCTCCATTGAAGTCATATGTGCAGGACACCTGGGCAAGATCTGAGCGTATATTTGGAAATATTGGGAACCAAATATGGAGAAACACCTATTGGTTCTGTTGTACCTTAAGAGACAATCCCTTAGCTGTGATAAGGAATTCGTGCTTAAGACATTTATATAGTTATGTCAAAGAAATATTGGTATTTGTTTAATCACCTTCAAATATTTATCATTAAACCATCAAAGATCAAATATAATGAATGTCCTACAATGCTATTATCTACTAATATAGAATGGAATGATCAGAAGAACATGAAAGAAAGAAGCCCAAACTGATATGTTGTTGTACAGAATATATCACCTCAAACTCCAGAAGAATTATAAGAAAAGAAACAGTTAAAATGAAGGAGTGTCTATTAAGGATTTTAACTCTTATTCACACAAGTAAAAAGAGTAAAAAGGGACCTTCAACTTCATTACTTCATTCTATTCAAAGATGGAAAGTACACAATGTAAACTAGAAGACACATCAACATCAAAAAATGGCAAAAACTTTCTTTTCATTCATTAATCACTTGAAATCTAAGTACAAAAATTGTAGTATGAAGGTCCAAAACTTGGAACTTTTTTCTCTCTTGTTCATCTCATTAAATACAATAGAAAGCAATTTGTAACTACTGTAACTGATCCTAGCTACTTCAACTACTTAGGACTTCGTCAACTATCTATTACATGTCCTCAAAATGTCTTATTACAATTACATTCTCTTTTAAAGAGGAAAATAACATGAAATTAAAAGCCTAATATATATGCTAAATGTGAATTGATGACGATGTTGCTGCATTTCCTTGACTAGCTAGTTTATCCTTCTTTGAAGTCAAGGGGTCCTTTGGTAAATATGTCATCCAGGCCCTGCATTTCTTCCATATCTCAATGATTGTATTGGATGAATGAACCAGCTTGTGATACTCCAATCTGAAAGCAGTAATTCTGTTGAAAGATGGCTTCTCTGCAAACAACGTTTTCACTAACCACAACAGCTGAAAATGTCTTTGAAGGAAATTGATCATTGTTTCTCCTTTAAGAATCTGAGTATTTTCATGAGTACTATCTACCTTAGTTTTTTCCAACACTAGTAAGGGTTCATAAAAATTACATGATAACAAACCACCTCCAAGACCCCAGCATGATGGTAAACCTGCACTTTCTATTTTATCAAATAATTTTTCAATCTGGTTCACTGCTTAAGCTCAATCAACTTCTTTTCTGTAGACTTCCTGTAATCATTTTTTACAATCATTTTATTAATTTCCACAACATATAAAATCCTGTCTTTAATTTCATTTTCTTCCAATTCTTGATCTCTTTTGGAATCAAGGAAATTAATAAACTTTCTTGCCCAAATGACCCTATTAATTTCCTTCTACTTGTCTGCCATGATTTCTTTTTCAAATTCCTTGATAATACTTTTTTCTTCTGCAACCACAGTAAGAAAATCCCAAATTGTCTTCATTTTTGCAATAATATCATTCCAGGTGATATCCTTAGCCTGTATTAAGGATATATTTCCCTTCAAATTTTCTTTGAGATTTTTAATCTCAGCATCAGCAGTTTGGTAGTCCATTTCATATTTATTGACTTCTCCCTCAGTGGCTTTTATAATCTTTGTTGTCGTTTCTAAATCAGCTTGTGCTCTTTTTCGATCTCTCTCTGCCATCTGCAATTTAGTGGTTAATTGAGATATTTGTGTTGATGGATCTTCACTACCTGATGGAAAAACAAAAGTGCAAGTATGAGATTCAATATGATTATGTAAGGACAATGCAGTTTGCTTTAACTTAGTAATTTCTTCTTCATTTTGCAAGAGTTGTTGAAGAAGTTTTTCTTTCTCATTTTCTATCTTTGCAACCTCTGCTGCCATGGAGTGTTATCCTATAGGAAATTTCAAATTTTTCTTCAGTATAAAGATTTATGATTCAGCAATTTGTAGAAGCTTATGTATAGCAATTATGTCATTAGGATCTACTCCAATCTTCACTATAATCGTTTTGAGTTCCTCATTCTAAAATGTCAAAGCCCTGGAATTGGCTTTCTCTAACTTCAACTTCTTGATTAATTTTCCAAGCATATTTTTAGCCTTCAGTGCTACAACATTTGTTTTGGTTAGGTCATTCACAATTAGTTGACCTGTTTGCATGTGTAGATTCACATTGTCCAGCAATGGAATTTTCTTCACATATATAGTCAAATTTAGAGTGTTAAAATTATTAGATGAACCAATAGAAATATCAGAGGGTTGTGAAAGAGCAATCTTGAATTGATCCTTTTCAAGATCCATTGCAGTTAGAAGTCTTGTTTGATCTGGGGCTATCTAGTACTCAGCTTGAGCCTCCATGCTTGCCTTCATATTTTGGTTTCTCTCTACAATCTGAGCAAATATTTGTTTAATAAGGGGCAATTGTTCATGAGTGCTTTCATGTCTCCTAGGTGAAACAGGGACATTTTGTTCATCTCCCAATTGTAATGAGAAACCAGGTTGAGCATCTACATAATCTTCATTGAACTTTGTTCTCTTCTCAGTCCTCTGTTCTTCATCCTATGAATCCATCACTGCCTCTTTACCTCTCTTATTTGATTTTTCTGATATGACAGGAGTCTGAACATTTAAGCTCACTGAACCTACAACACCTTTACTTGCCACTTTTTCTAGATCTGGTCTACTTTCATTAATGAATGTTGAATATCCATTTTCAATTCTCCTATTAGAAATGACACTGTAAGGGTCATAAGCCCACTTCTCTCCTAATAGTAGGTGCATTTTATCTAACATATTAGTGGCTTCATCAATTGCTTGTCTCATATTAACTATAAAGGGACCCACAGTCATTAGAAATTTGAACATATGACCTTTCTTCATAGGCACAAAGTGTATTTGGTCAACGTTTAGAATTTTCCTAATGAACTCTAGAGCGAATAATCTCATAGGCACCAATACATGAAGCCTATAAGGTTCTAAATTAGCTCCATAGAGTCTAATTTCAAAATAATATTCAAAGATAAACCAATCCCCAAACTTACAATTTGTCCCCAGATGCAAAAACTCTTGAGCTTTGGGAAGAAAGCAGGGGCGAGAAACTCCATTCAAAACTTTATATGCAAAAGATAAAAATGACTAGAAAAATCAAACAAAACACTCTCATTTTATTCTTTTCTCACTATATCTATCCAGAATATTACTAATTGTCTTTTCATATTCATATCCATAATGTTTAACCCCGGATGCATGAATTCTTCTACATTTTGATATAAAAATAGGTAACAATAAGAGAGGGAAACCTGAATGAAACCATTAATGATAAGCTCATGAGCTGAGAGTTAAAAACTTCTTGCCAATAAAATGGAATATCCAGCACCACTCCTGGCTTCATCATCATGGCAAACATTTCTAGAACTGACTTGTCCACTGCACTGTCATCATCCTTTCCCAAAATATTTGCAATGCAGCTCAACACTGGTTTGACTTCAATATCAAAAATATCCATAGGGAACTCTTTACTGTCAGGTACAAAATGTTGTGTATTTGGCTTCAAAAAATGAATGAACTGTTTAAATTCCTGACCTGCAAGACTGTCATAATGCGCTATCAAGGAATCATCAGAGAATTGTACATACGACTTTGACTCAGGATAACATAGAGCATGATGAATTAATTGGGCTAAGACTTTCAGAAAATTTCCCCCATAACAATTCATTACGAAACATTTCCCAGGGTACATAACCGACACTAACCAATATACAAATTCGGGGAAAAGGTGAGTTCTTGGGATACATGCAGACAACACACCAGTTTTAGCCATGGCGGTGTAAATTGGAGAAGTTTTATCATTTAGGAGGACCTGCTGATAAAAATAAAGGTGGTCAAGGGAAAAATCTATGTCCTGGATATCCCTCTCAATGTCCATGAGAGGGATGTGACTTGAAGAACCTGACAGGGATGAGCATTTAGCCATAATTCAACTTGGGAAAACAGACAAATGACAGGATGACGAATAATTTGACAGGATGACAGATAACTGAGAAAGACGCAGCGCAGGCAAAATTCAAACCCAAACTAACAATAATAACTTCAGAAAAATGAGAATACTATTTAAATAGGTGGTGCGAGCTTTAAAAATAAATGCTGACAACATGCGCCAAAAGACCATTAAGAAAACCCGACATGGAATACAACTGTCATCAACTTGGCTACATACGTCACTACGGGAGGCCTCAAGGTACAAAGAACTTATTTGGCTTCTGCCCCCATAGTGAATCTCAGTCGTTCATCTGGATTACCCCCACAGTCAACAAGGTCAACTGTGGAGGCACCCTCCGTGTTAGCCCCCGTGCTGAAAGTGCTTGCGGGTTGAGCCTTTTACTCACCGTTTGATAAGTCATCAAATCCCACTCCATAAAATGCTCAATATTTAATCTTTTAACTGAGACCCGCTTCCATAAAGACTTTAAAGTATTTAAAATTTAAACTTTACTATAATGAGCAGATATATTTTTATGATAAATTATATGAAGCTTTAATACTTTAACATATTTTTTGGTAGTTTTCTATTTTTTTTATTTTTTTGAAAATTAAAATAAATGATATAAAGATATTGAAAATGAGACACAAAATTTGGCTCCACCTGGTATAGTGTTTTTTTCCACGAAACACTAAGAACCGCAGATTAGTGCCTTCACCTTGGGCATGGAGTCAAATACTGCTTGATGAAAAATTTACAATGAAGGAAACCGAATATGTACAATGGTGAACCATAAAATTTCAATGCTAGAAATAATGTTTCAAATACTTCCCATTCACAGGCAGCTCTACTGTTTTTCCATCAAGATTCTCCAGCATAAAAGTGTTATTTGATCTGGCTTCAATAATCCTGTATGGGCCATACTAGAGAGGATCAAACTTACCATGCTTTCCTTTTTCTTCTCTTCTGGTATCCCATCTTAATACCAAATCTCCAGCTTGGAAAAGAATTTCTTTTTCCTTCCTGCCAAAAATGGACTTCATTTTTCCTGATATGTAACCAAGTTTTCCCTGACTTTATTCCTGCTCTCACTCAATTCTATCACCTTATTTAGTCTTCTTATCAATGCATTAGGTTCTTCTTGTGCTTCTTGAAGAAAATAAATTACTGGTCTAGCTAGCTGAGTAAGAAACAAAGCTTGAGCACCATATACAAATTCGTAAGGGGACTTACCAGTAGATCTTCTAGTAGTCATTCTCACTACCCAAAGAGCAGATGTCAACTTTGAATCCCAGTTCTTCTGATTCTCATTAATTGTTTTCTTCAAATCTTAACCAATGTCTTTTTGGAAGATTCAACTAGCCCATTCCCTTGAGGATGATATGTTGTAGAATGAGAGAAAATGACATTATATGTTTGACAAAAAATTATAAATCTAATTGAATTGAATACCTGAGCATTGTCTGTTACAATCTTCACTTGACATCCAAATCTGCTGAAAATGTTCTCTTCCAGGAACTTCAGTACTGCCAGATCATTTTCTTTTATGGTAGGAATTTCCTCCACCCACTTTGTGAAATAATCAGTGGTAGTCAGAATTCACTTGAACTGCCCACTTGATGGTGGATTAATTTCTCTAATGAAATCCAATCCCCATTGTCTAAAGGGTTCTTCAACAAATACAGGGAGAAGATGTAGAGGGGCTAACTTCTTCTTTTATGCAAACAATTCACATTTCTAGCAACTTCTAACCACTCTGTATACATCAGAAAATAAGGAAGGCCAATAAAAACCTGATTTGAGGATTTTATGAGTATTAACCTTCCAGCTATAATGGCCCCCACACAGACATTCATGGTACTCTTTGATAACTTCCATTAACTCTCCTTCTATCAAACACAACAACAAAACACTAGTAGTATCCTTCCAATATAATTTAGCATCAACTATAACATAAGGTTGAGCTTTGAGTTTAAGAGCTCTGTACTTTGTTCTGTTTATTGAGGGAGGAAAAGAGAAAAAGAACAAATAGTGAATAATATACTTATACCAATTAGAGCAGAGAAATTTGTATTTGATTGCTGATCTTGTGCTACTTTGACTTGTTTCATCAAAAACTTCATCCAAGGTTGCAAGCAGATTAATTCCCAGAGCTTGAAAATTAGACTCTGTGAGAAATTTTTGTAGGCCCTGTCCTTTTACCAACTTAGTAGGTTTAATACCCAAATCATATTATTGGATTTTAGCAATCCATTTTCCTCTTTTTGCCTCCACATCACTTTGAACTAGCACATCTTTTACAGCTGAGTTGGGCACATATGCTACTATTTGAGAATGAAGTATATTAGTCCTGGAAGCTTTCAATGATTTAACTATAGCATATACCTGTTTGTACAAAATATTATATTTGAGTTCTGCATCTTTGAGAACTTTGATGAAAAATGCTACAAGTTGCTCTTTTCCTTCTTCATTCTTCTACAGCAACACAATAGCAATGGTAGAAGGTGATGTAAATGAAAATATTTGGAAAGGCTTTTGATAATATGGGTTGATCAAAACTAGAGCTTCTTGAAGAGCCTCTCCTGGCAAAGGATTCTCTTGCATATTTGTCCCATTTCACTTCAACATTTTTCTTCAGCATATCTATTATGCTTCTGACAATCTCAACATAATTTGGGACAAATCTCCTTAGAAAATTAATTTTCCCTAGAAATCTTTGGATATCTTTCTTACTTCTAGGCAATGGGTTTGCTTGTATAGCCTCAACTCTTGTTGGATCAATTTTCACCCCCTGATTTGAAACTATATGTCACAACAACTTACCTTCCTCCAAAGAAAAAAAAGATTTCTTAGGATTCAATGATAACCCAAACTTCCTGAATTTCAGGAAAGCCTTTTGCAGATGCTCCAAGTTCTCATCATCATAACCTGAAAAAATAGTCACATCATCCAAATATATGACTAAAAATTTGTCACCCACAAATTCTATATCAGTTGCTCTCTAGAAAGTAGCGTCTGCGTTCAGGAGACTGAATGACATCCTGGCATACATGAACGTTCCCCAAGGTGTGGTAAAAGTTGTTTTCTTCTGATCTTCCTTTTCAACAGCTACTTGGTTGTACCCAGAGAAACCATCAACCATGGATAACCTATGAGCTCCAGTTACTTTTTTTAGAACATAATCCATCTTTGGCAAAGGATAATTATCCTTTAGGGAAGCTCTATTCAAGTTTATGAAATCAACACATAACCTTATCTCTCCATTCTTCTTTCTGACAAGAACTAGATTAGAAACCTAGTCTTAGTATCTAAGTGAGACTATATTTTTTGCTTGCAATGGCTTCTTCACTTCTTTTTCAATTGGGGCAAGTAACAGTGGATTAATCTGCCTGAGCTTCTGCCTGTGTGGCTTAAACCCATCTTTCAATGGTATTTTATGCTGAATAATGTCTAAATAATATGTCTTTAAATCTTCATAGGACCATGCAAACACATCCATATATTTCTTGAAAAGCTCAACATACCTTTCTTTATAACTCCTAGGAACTCCTATGAACAACTTAACCATCTTGGGCTACTGCTAAGTTCCTAAATTATAGTCTTCCATTTCACCATCCTGAGATACTTTTTTTTCTAGTTTCAAGAGGAACCAAACTCCTGGGAAATGTATTATCTTTCAATTGAATTATCTTCTAATCACCTATTGACTGCTTCAGGTTTTTCAAGACATCAGTCTGATCAGTTTGTTCATTTTATTGATCTATTTCACTGTCTTCAAAATTTCCAACCATTTTTAGGAAATGATTAATCTGCTCATCATCCTAAAAAACCCGCCAATTCTTTACATTATCAAGAATTGAAGGTATATGCCTCAACTCAATCTCATATCTCATTCTTGGATTAATGGGTGGCTTAAATGTACTGGCTACAACTGCCATGGAATCTACCATTCTGTTTTATTCTCTTAGAATAAACTGAAGATTCAAGGCCTCAAAATAATTTTTAATCAGGTCCCACACTTCATTTCTATAAGACCTCAATCTGGGATGTTTAGTTTGACACAAATTCTTAATTTATCTTATAACTAACTCAGAATCACCAAAAATGGAAATACATTGAATTCCCATTTTTTTTGTAGTTTGTAGGCTCAAAATCAATGCTTCATACTCAGCTACATTATTGGTTGATTCAAATTCAAGCTTAAAAGAAAAAGGTAAAAGTTTACCTTCTGGAGATATGAATAAAAAACCAGCTCCTGTGCCATCCTTTGAGTAGGCACCATCGAAATAACACTTCCACATTTTATTTGAATCCAACTCCTTATGTACAATTGTTGAAGAGAGATGCTTCTGTGAGTCTTCAGAAAATTTTGCATCTTCATGAAACATAAAACAAGAGAGATCCTCCTTCTCTTGACCATAGATAGGGGAATTTCTTGCATCTTTCTTTGTGGTAGTCTTATCAAATCTGGTTTCTATGTATAACCTTCTTTCTTCCCCATTGAATACAGGAATGATTGCATATGTAAATTCCAATTTTAAGACACCTCCAAGCTTTGCCCCCCAATATCTAGACAATAACATACCAAATTTGGCTGGAATATCTGCAACTACTACATCCATCATGATACTCTTGGCTGGAATTTGAGCCAGGGATACCACCATGTCTTTGATAAGCCCAACACACTTCACCCTTTTTGAATCAAATGAATAAAGGTATCTATAGGGCTTAGTGATTTTTAAATTTAACTCTTTCATCACAGATAATGGCATAATATTATGTGATGCACCAGAATCTAACATACAATTATGCAAAATGAAATCATGAAGCAATACCGATATATAAAATGGAGGAACAGAAGAATCTACCTCTTCAACATGTGGTATAAAAGTGACTACTGGATTTTCTTCTTGCAAATTCACAGTATCCCCAATATCATCAGATTGAGAAAGATTAATAAAATCTGAAATTTCCTACTTGTAACTAGGTGTCTTAGCTAATTCAAGCAAAGGTACTTGAATTTTGATCTTTTCTAATTCTTTGGAAAGACTGAAATCTTGATTATGTTTAATAATATTTTCAGGTTCTTCTTGATTCTTGTTAGAATTATTATTTTTCTCAGGTACAGTAACAATCTTCTCCAAAATATTTGAGTTAGTTGACTCATTCTAGGAAGCCTCAGCTTGTTTTTCATTTGTACTCATTGAATTTATAGGTTGTTTCCCCTTGTCTGATTGTTTTTTTGAGTTCTTTGGTTGTGGAGTCGCCATTGGAGAAGGAACTGACTCTGGTTCTTTTTCCTCATCATCCTGAGTTCTCAATCTCTTTTTTGATCTTAAGTCATACTTCTTATGCAACTCTACTTGCATAAAATCAATGAATTGTTTACAATAGTCATCCATCTCTTCCTGATCAAATGACACACCAGCTTCTGTGGATTCTTCTTCACATTTCTCTTCCTCCTCATCATCTTCTTCCATATAAACAACAGATATTTGATCTTCAACCTCTTTCTGATCATCCTCAACAGACTTTGAAGGTGCTGCTTCTATATATAAGGGTGCTTGAACTTGATCCTGGTCTCTTCTTTCCCTCTGCAAAATCTGCAAGGGTTGCTTTCTGAACTGTGGATTAAAAACACCTCTGTTTTTCTGTGCAGGTTTCTTATTATCCAATTCCATCTTCACTAATTTATTTGACTAGTTCTTGATGACCTTAGTCATGTCATCAATCCTATGATCCTAAGATGAATATTCTTTAGCTTTACTATTATCCTGAACTGTCTGCTTTTCCTATGCTTTTCCAACAACAGTCATGTTTGCTTCAATATATATGTTTGGATTTTTTCAAGAGTAGTAGACCTTCTCTCTCTCAAAGTGAAACTAAAATCTGATACAAATGCTCCAGCAAAAACAACTCTTGCTCCAATAGGAGGAGGTTTCAATTCTGCGGGAAAACTATTATACAATTTGTTAAATATTTTAATGAAATCATTCATGCTTTCATTAGAATTTTTATTAATAGCATTAAACTCCGTCAATGAATAACCATTATCTCTATTTTCACCCCATATTTGGATGAATTGTCTTTCTAATTCGTCCCAAACATTAATTGAGCCATTTGGTAATCCTTTAAACCATTTTCTTTCCTCTCCATTTAGTGACTATACAAAAATTCTCATTACTACATCAAGATGTTCAACATTTAAATTTTCAGAAAAAGTGCAAAATGAAGGCAAGCGTTGTTCTGCAGTTATTTCATCTTCACCGGTAAATCTAGGAAGCAATTTAAGGTATTCTTGAGGCATTGCATTCATTGGTTGTGGGAGATTTAATGGTGCATATCTATTCATCAAGAAAGTAGGAACAGGGGCTTCCATTTTTATGCCTTGATTAACTGCTCCTTGAGTAGGTGGGGTTTTTATACCAATTGTAGATGTGGTTGGATGAGGTGAAACAACTGATATGGGAAGAGGTTCATGAACAATAGCAAAAGAACTGGCAACTGTATTAGGCTGAGTTTCTGTAAATCTAAATGAAACGGACTCAAAAGATTGTTCTTCTAACTTTGGTTCTTGGAAATGAATATGTGGGGACAAGTATTCTTGTTCCGAGAAATATCCTTGGATGAAAGGGTATGGGAACTACATCCTGGTGCAGGTAGTGTAGCATCAGGTGTAGAAAGCGTTCTTGATTTCTGGCCTTTTCAGAAACTAGCTTTTCAGGATCTGAAAGAATGGGAGCTTTCTGATGAGAGGTATCTGACCTCGTATGTGGCCTTTTATAGGCTAGAATTTATTAAATAAAAACACAACCTGATATTTCCTCCTTTCTGAACAACCAGAGGAAATATGAACAAAACCCAGGGAAATAAATTCGCTTCTTCGATCCATGGCAACGATGCCAAAAAATGTTGTAACTTAAGAGATAATCCCTTAGCTCTGATAAGGAATCTGTGCTTAATACATTTATATAGTTATGTCACATAAATATTGGTCTTTGTTTAATCACCTTCAAATATTTATCATTAAACCCTCAAAGATCAAATATAATAAATGTCCTACAATGCTATTATTTGCTGATATATAATGGAATGATAAGAAGAACGTGAAAGAAAGAAGCCCAAACTGATATGTTGTTGTACATAATATATCACCTCAAACTCTAGAATAATTATAAGAAAAGAAACAGTTAAAATGAAGGAGTTCCTATTAAGGATTTTAACTCTTATTCACATAAGTAAAAAGAGACCTGTAACTTCATTACTTCATTCTATTCAAATATGGAAAGTACAAAATGTAAACTAGAAGACACATCAACATCAAAAAATTCCAGAAACTTGCTTTTTCATTCATTAATCACTTGAAATCTGAGTACAAAAATTGTAGTCTGAAGGTCCAAAACTTGGAAACTTTTTCTCTCTTTTTCATCTCATTAAATACAATAGAAAGTAGTTTGTAACTGTTGTAACTGATCCTAACTACTTCAACTACTTAGGACTTTGTCAACTATCTATTACATGTCCTCAAAATGTCTTATTACAATTACATTCTTTTTTAAAGAGGAAAATAACATGAAATTAAAAGAATCTATATGTTGAATGTGAATTGATGACAATGTTGCTGCATTTCCTTGACTGGCTGGTTTATCCTTCTTTGAAGTCAAGGGGTCCTTTGGTAAATCTGTCATCCAGGCCCTACCATATCTCAATGTTCGTCTTGGATGAATGAACCATCTTGTGATACTCCAATCTGAAAGCAGTAATTTTGTTGAAAGATGGCTTCTCTGCAAACAAATTTTTCACTAACCACAACAGCTAGAAATGTCGTTGAAGGAAATTGATCATTGTTTCTCCTTTAAGAATCTGAGTCTTTTCATGAGTACTATCTACCTTAATTTTTTCCAACACTAGTAAGGGTTCATAAGAATTCCATGATAACAAACCACCTCCAAGACCCTAGCATGATGGTAAACTTGCTCTTGCTATTTTATCGAATAATTTATCAATCTGGTTCACTGCTTAAGCTCAATCAACTTCTTTTCTGTAGACTTCCTGTAATCATTTTTTACAATCATTTTATTAATTTCCATAGCATATAAAATCTTGTCTTTAATTTCATTTTCTTCCAATTCCTAATCTGTTTTGGAATAAAGGAAATTAATAAACTTTCTTGCCCAAATGGCCCTATTAATTGTCTTCTGCTTGTCTTCCATGACTTGTTCTTCAAATTCCTTGATAATACTTTTTTCTTCTACAACCACAGTCAGAAATTCCCAGATTGTCTTCATTTTTGAAATAATATCATTCCAAATAATATTCTTAGCCTGTATTAAGGATATATTTCCCTTCAATTTTTCTTTGAGATTTTTAATCTCAGCATCAGCAGTTTTGTAGTCCATTTTGTATTTATTGACTTCTCCCTCAGTGGCTTTTATAATCTTTGTTGTTGTTTCTAAAGAAACTTGTGCTCTTTTTCTATCTCTCTCTGCCATCTACAATTCAATGGTTAATTGAGATATTTGTGCTGATGGATCTTCGCTACCTGATGGAAAGAAAAAAGTGCAAGTGTGAGATTCAATATGATTATGTAAGGACAATCCAGTTTGCTTTAACTTAGTAATTTCTTCTTCCTTTTGCAAGAGTTGCTGAAGAAGTTTTTCTTTCTCATTTTCTATCTCTGCAACCTCTGCTGCCATGGAGTGTTCTCCAGTAGGAAATTTCAATTTTTTCTTCAGTACGAAGATTTCTAATTCAGCAATTTGTAGAAGCTTCTGTACAGCAATGTTTCTCATTATTCATCATGTTTCTCTTATTCAGGACCTTTTTAATTTGGAGTATACTTTCAGTTCTGTCCTGAATTTTTAGCTCCTCAAATTCCTCTCTGTGTTTGCTATTCAGGAATGTGATAAGTCTTAAGGCTTAAGTAGGCTTATCAGCCAGTTCTTCTTTTGTCTTCTGTATTTTTATCTATGTTGCTTTAAGTAACTCTTTTTGCTCATAAATTATTTGGATTGAGGGCCATTGCAAATGCATGCCCTTAATGATTTATTCCAAAGATAATTTTTGATATAAGATACCTGCTCAGTAAGATTTACCTATTGTTGAAGAATCTTAACCTGTTCCTGTAATCATTTGGACCTTTGTTCATGTTCTTTGGAAGTGATTAATGCATCTCTGTTAGATGTTTCTAGGTTTCTGATGGTGCCTTTTAAACTGATTATCTCTTTATCTTTTATGGACATGTATTCCACAGCCTTGACTCTGGCAGTTGTTTCCCCTATTGGATTTACATGTGATGTTGATGAAGAAGTGGCAGAGAGGTCTTTAGAAGTAATTGACACTGCAGTTGCCAATACTCCTTTCGGTGCCAAATGTTTTTCCAATGTCGAGGGAATAGCTATACTTACAGTTGGAATAACTGGAGGAATCAAAACTTGCTAATCTTTCTTCAAATTTTCATTTTCTTGCATTAGAGATTCTATTTGGTTTTCCATCTCCTTTATTTGGGTTGTCATCTTTAGAACTTGCTGACTTAATTCATCATTCTCTGTCTTTTCCTAAAGGATCTCTTTTTCCTGGGGATGTTCACTCTGAGGTAATTTGAGTTGCCTTTTTAGGGCAGCAATATCTTCATTTTTCCATTTTATCAAAGTCTTTGCAATTTCAATATTAGCTGGATCTGCTCCAGCTTCAATTACCAAATCCTCTAATGCTTTGATCCTCAATCCATTAGCATGCAAGGATGCTTTGTCCAATTTCATTTGTGTCTATAGATTTGCACAGTCTTTTGAAGCTTACAAGCACTCATTGTTTTATTGACCACTTTTGAATACTCTCTGTAGTGCTTCTATGGAAGTCTATTTGGTCTAATTCATGAATAGCATCTACATCTACCTCCAAATCTATCTTTGAATAATCTACCACTGTCTTAGGATCAACCACTGTAGGCTTTAAAAATGAAATTATCAGTTTATTGGATGAATAGTCAAAAGCAGTGAGAATTCTATCTTTATTTCCTGGTTTCTCTTTAAGAAACTTGGAATAAACTTCATTTTTTATTGCTTGATTCTTCTCCCTAATTTGCCTGAACTTGATCTGAATGTCTGAATCTCTGTTATCAGTTTCCCTTGAGGAAGAAAGAATTTATACATCAGTTTGTTTCTCAACCATCACTGTATCTTTATCCTGTGTTTCAAATTGGCTCTTTTGAAGTTCTCTGAGTGTTTCAGTTACTATCATTGTTGCCTCATCATCAATTTCATGACCATTATTATCATCAATTTCCATTGCTTTATCCTTATCTTTAGTAGTTAATTTGGTTCTCTTGCTATAGGAGGTTTTAAATTTCTTTCCTGTGATGGTTTTTGCAATATAATTGACCTCTTCTTTGCTTATTTTGTGAGATACCTCTGCTTCTTTATCAATTGTAGTCACTTGTGCATTATTCACCTGTATTCCCTATGTATTAACATTCTGCATTACCTGTGCATCATCATCAATCAAGGTATTTGGCTCCCATTCATTCTGATTGGCAAATTTCTCAATTTGTGGCTTTGACTCATGTAGGAAAGGATTCAACTTGCACTTTACCCTGATAGTGCTCAAAATACCCTGAGGGTCATAATTCCACATGAAGCTTTCTTGTAACTTGTACTCTTTTAATTTGGTAGTTATCTCTTTCATAGCTTCCAAGTTGTTAACTATAAATGGTCCAATCTGATTCTTGAGTTTGAATTGGGTCTTCTTCCTGGAAGCCATGAAATTCACTGCATCAGCATTTAAGATTTTCCTTAAATATTATAAGGCAAATATTCTTGTAGTTACAAAATTTGGTAGTTTGTATGGAGCCAAGAGTGCACCATACACTCTAAACTCTGTGTGTTTCCTGTATAAATACCAATCCCCTGTTTTATAGTTCTCAGACAACTGTAAAATCCTCTTTGTCTCTTCATTTATTCTTGGAGTTTCAGATTTATTCAACAAGTTCATAGCCGGTATTATGAAAAAATCATTGAAATCTGTGTAGTTATACTGAATGTTGTATTTTCTTAAAAGATATGTCTAGAATATTACTGAAAGTAATTTCCCTTCTACATCCATTTTCTGAAATTCAATAGGGATTTTTTCTGCTTGATAATACAAGAAAATATGTAACGGATATGATGTATATCTAAATACCCCCTCCTCTGGTAATTTTTTCAATTGGTAGTGCATATTCTCAGCAATAAGCTTAGCAAAATTGAAGATTATGGATGGAGGCTGGCCAGGAGTCAATGTGGATAGAAAACCCAAGATAGAAGCATCAATAAATTCATCATTGTCATATCCCAGTATGAATGACAGCACAGAGACAATTTTTCTTGTATTTTCAGGGAAATCAAATGCATCATAGGGTGGATTTACTTTAGGGACATCAACATGATTTGGCCAAAAGGTCTGAAAGATATTGAACCTGGTAGGAAAATATAAATCCAAGTAAAGCTGGGTCAAATCCTCTATTGACAGTGAAACTGAATTAGGGTCATGGTTCATTTGCAACATGGAATTAATGGACTCAGCATTGATATAGAACATGACTTCCCTATCTTTATTAACAATACACCTCTTATCAGGGAGGTAATACAACTGACATATTCTGACAAAATCAGGGACCTGATGAGTAAGAGGAACATCATATTTTGGCAAATTGGAATCCCAAATGGGTACATCATCTGTGACCTTTTCTACAGACTTTCCAAAACACCAATTGTGGACTTCTAGCAGGTTGAATTCAACTGAAGGATCAAAGATTCTATAATCAAGATCAAGCAATGAGCTACTTTCTTGAGAAGTTATGGGAGGTTTTACAGGTCTAACTACTTGAGTTGTTTCAGCTGTAACTGCAGGAGTAGGCTTATTGATTTTAGAAGGTTCATCATGTGGTAACTTGCTTGAGACATTTTTCTGGAATTTTGGACCTCCAGACTTGGGAGTGACTTGTTTTTCAGTCATTTTGGATGAACAGAGCAAGATTAAACAGTTTGCTGAGTTATTTTTGGGAAACAAGGGACAATTGAAGAATTTTTCTGGCAAATTGAGACTTTGGGTAGGGTTTTAAGGTGACAAAATAGGTTTACTGTATGCAGAAGGTCTTCTAGATCAAATTCAGTAGTGAAAATGATCTTGGAATAGATTAAAACCTTAAAAATGGAAACAGTGGATTCTGGAGAAATTTTGACAAGGTTTCCCCTGTATTTTGAAGGTTTTTAGACTTCCCAGATGGATAATTTAGCTATATTCTAGGAAATGGCAGTGTAATTGGGGTAATTTTCCTTTGGAATTGAAGATTTTATGGATCGGTTTGACGGAAAAATACCTGTAAAAGGTATAATTGAAGTTGATGAAGGTTGCAATCTCGTCACAGTCTTCAATTTAATTGTAATTCAGCTGATAGAATACAAGAACAGTATATTTGGGGATAAATTTCGGAGAAAATGGCTTTGAGAATTAAACTGGTTCACAAATGGCTCAAAAATGGCGTAAAGAGGCTCTGCAAAGGGTTCTCAGTGGTTTCAAAGGTCAATGCGCAAAATGTTATGAAAATAGTGAAAAAACTAAGGCTAAGCCTTAAGTCAAATCATGATAAATCACATTAATTACAGGATTAATGGCAGGAGTGGTTTTGATTTGGGATCGGGCGGTTTTCGCGTAGCTTTGAGGTGGTAAGTTGTTTTCAACTTTTGGCACGCGATCGAATAAAAAGAAGACACGTAGGCAGCGGGTGGTATAGGGAAATAACTTTTATCGCGTAATTTTTTCAAAACTTGGGTCGATCAGTTTAGTCGCGCGATATTTGATATGCATCGTTGGATCACGATGGAGGAAGCGAAGGGTCAGGATCTTTCGGAAAGTTGCGGGGTAAATGCAGTGGGGCCGGGGCTTTGAATACTGACCATAGATCTGGAGAGTAGTAGATCTACGGTGAACGTTTAGCGCAATAGGGATGGTGGGGATGGGAGCAATGAATTTTCGGGTTGCATATGGGCCGTCAGATTAAAACGTTATTTGGAGATCTAATGGTTGTTATTTAATGCGATGGAGGTAAGGTGGGATGATCGCATTAAATATGGATCATTGGATTGCAAAGGATGATCCGACGGTTGCAGTGTAACGCGATCGGGAAGGATGGGGCCTGGGGATTGATTTATCGCGTTCGATGAGAACTGTTGATTCAATGGGATGTTGGAGATCGGATGGTCAAGATTTGAATCCGATGGTGCTGAAGGATTTGTTCAGATTAATGTATAAACAGATTTTATACATGGATTAAAGTGGTCGAGAGTCGGGGAAAATGGATAAGGTTATAATTTTAACCTTGGGTTAGATAATCGGGGAAGGGAATATAAACAGGGGATGGTTTTCTTTGAAGTTTAGTTTAAATTAAACTTCGGGTATTATATTTTTTTGTTTTAAACACATATGAAACATGTTTAATGACTTTCTTTATATTTTTATTATATAGTTTCAGCTTTATCAAAGATCTAAAACTATAGGGGAGAGGGGAAATATTTTTATGGGTAGTTTTGTGTCAAAGGGGTAACTTTGGGATGTTTTTCAACATGTGCTTAATATCTTTGACACAAAAGCATATATTAAATGGGTTTTTGGGATATTAAATAAAAGGGAATTATATTAATAGGACTAGGATAATTAATAAGGAGTTAATAAAATATGTTATGTTTTAATACGACAAGGGGAAAAGTGAATACTCAAAACATACCATTATAACCAATAAAAGTGAAGATCAAAGCAAAAATTGCATTTATGATAATTTCATCACTTCAACTTAGGATAAAATGTCATTTTGAGGGTTTTATACTTCATAAGATGTAGGAAGTTAATCAAATGAGGATTAGAGCATCATTAAGTAAAAATGAGGTTTACACTTATGATTTTTTCCTGGTAAATGAATGCATGAATGGAAAATGATATGATTTGTGGGATTAATATAAACATTTAACATTTTCAACTAATCAACCATAGAGCCTTGGGTCCAGTCCCAACAGAAGTCAAGGAAATGCCTTGAGCCTTTCTGACTGATATTTTAGAATGATAAATGGCTATGGGGAAGGGAAGCCAGTTATTTGCGGCCCTGGTGAATAATATTTACAATGATACTCCTCACCTTCTTCTACCTACCCAATTTTACTTGCTAACATTTTTTCTTCCATTTTGATTAGGTGAATTTGAGCTAGCAACCTTTACAACATTTATTCTTTCTGAAAGCAATAAAACTATCTAATTCTACACTTATTTCATCCAGGAATCCAGATTAAACTATTGGATTCACTTATTCTCTACCTAGCTACTGAATTGTCATGATTAAATTGTATGACAATTCTTTATTCTCTATCTACAACAAGTGAAATTGAAACATGACAAGTCAAGATTAAACTGTTTAACTCATCATGGATTATGGCATTTATTGACACTCTGCCATAATCAACTATAAAAGTTAAAAGTAGTGGCATTTAGACTTGCACACTTTCATGCTTTATTCATCTTTTTTCTGTTGGGGTATATTATTTTTTCTAAGTCCTTTGATTGTTCTTTTAGGACTTTTTACCCTCTTTTTGATTTTTTGAATTTTTTATTTTTACAAAATATGGGAATACAACTTGCAGAAGGCAATGTACATATTTACAAGATTACCATCAGTCCAGTCAAAATTATGAATCCTATATTTATAGGTTACTAACATCGGCTTCACTTGGGGATGGCATTTCCTGGTGGAATGTCAAGAACTCTGAGATCAGTAGCCTTCATCTTTGAATTTCGTGATCTTATAATTTTCTTCTGTTTTCTGCAACAATTCATATTTATGACGTCTTATACTGCAAAGCTTAGGGCCTTCTCTTCGAGCTTCAACTTTGTATATAAAATCTCCAATCCAATCTACACACTAACAATGAATATTTACAATGATAAAGTAAATCAATCTAAATTTTGAATGACTCTGAAGAATAGTAGTGTTTCAACATCCTACCATTCACTGGTCCTTCTTGAAGTTCAGTTCCATCCAAATTCCTGATGAAAAAGGAATTATTACCTCTGTAGCCATATATCACATAGGGTCATTGCCATAGAAATTCAAACTTTCCATGTTTGCCTTTATCCTCTCTTCGCGAATCCCATCTCAAAACTTGATCTCCTATGAAAAATCATCATCTTTAACCCTTTTATCAAAAATATTTTTGATTTTATCATGTAAAACTTGTGATTTTTCATAAACTTCTTCCCTAGTTTGTTGGAGATTTATGGTTTCATTGATTCTTTGTTGAATATCATTTGTTTCCACCTGTGATTCCTAAATAATCTTCATGACTGGAACACCCAAGGAAGAATGGAAAACTGCATCTGTTCCATAAACAATCTGATAAGGTGAAGTTCCAATAGAATTTTTTGTGGTAAGCCTGTCAGCCCATAGGGCATAAATCAACTTTTTGTTCCAGGCCTTTTTTTTTTCTTGGAGTAATTTTTTGATGATATTGATTAGGCTTTTGTTTGAAGATTTGGCTAAACCATTACCTTGGGGATAATATGCTGTGGAATGACCTAAGGTAATATGGTATTTATGACAGAAAGAAATCATTTTCTTGGATTTCAATGCTGTTGCATTGTCAGTAATAATCTTATGTTGACATCCAAATCTTGATAAAATATTACTTTCTATAAATGAGATTATAACTGAATCAGTGGTTTGCCTAGTAGGAATGGCTTCTATCCACTTGGTAAAGTAATTTGTAGTAGTTAAAATCCATTTATGTTGGCCTGAAGAGGGAGGATGGATTTCACCAATGAAGTCTAACCCCCATAGTTGAAATGGTTTCCCAGTTGATATAGACTTTAGAGGTAAGGGCAATAGTTTCTTTTTCCCTTCAAAAATTTGGCATTTGTGGCAAGAGTTGACAATTTTTTTAACATCAGAAAATAAAGTTGGCCAGTAAAAACTAGTTCTCAATATTTTGTCTGTTGTACTCTTCCAGTATAGGTGGCCTCCATAGTCACCTGCATGAAATTCCTCAAGAATTTTGTCAACCTCATATTTTAATAAACAATTTAGTAAAATCCCATTATTTTCTTTCCAGTAAAGTGCATTGTTTAAGATACAAAACCTCATTGCTTTCTGTTTGATGAATCTTGCCTTGGTTTTAGTTAGCCGAGGAGGAGCTTGTAAATGTGTTAGTACAAAGATAATATCAGAGTACCATGGTGAGTCTAGATAGGCCTCACTGATCAATGGAGTCACCATCTCCTCCTAGTCATCTATTTGTGCAATGAAATTAATATCTAAAGTGTTGCAATTTGATTCAACCATCAATCTTGCTAAACGCTGTCCTTTAATGAGCTTAGTTGGTTTTATTTCCAGATCGTACTACTATCTGGTCCATCTTGTGTCAGAATATCTTTAATTACTGCATTAGGGACATATGCAATGATATGTGAATGAAGAATGTAAACTCTAAAATCCTTGATGGCTTTAACCAGGGCCAAAGCCTGTTTTTCCATTATATTGTGTTTCACATGTGCATCTCTGAGGGCTTTACTAAAGAATGCAATTGGATGTTCAAAACCTTGATTGTTTTTCTGCAGAATAACTATAGCTATGGTGTGTTCAGATGCAAAGGAAAAGATTGTGAAATATTTTGTATAATCTGGGCTGATAAGGACTGGTGCTTTTGTTAAGGCCTGTTTTATGGATTCGAAATATTGTTTGGCCTTTATTGTCCATTTTATTGCAAAGTCTTTTTTAAGCAGATTGTTGAGATATTTTATGATTTCAACCAGATTAGAGATAAATCTTCTTAGAAAATTGATTTTACCCAAGAATTCTTGAAGTTCTGTTATGTTCCTTGGTGGTTGAATGTTTAAAATGGATTCAATTCTTGCAGGATCTATTCTAATGCCTTCTTTGGAGATTATGTGACCTAACAATTTTCCTTCTTCTAATCCAAAAAGAGTCTTTTTGGGATTAAGGGATATACCATATTTTCTACATTTGATAAAGACTTGTCTCAGGTGATCTAAGTGTTCATCATTTGTTTTTGAAAAGACAGTAATATTATCAAGATAAATAACTAAAAATTCATGGATCTCCTTAGCAAAGGCAATATCCATTTCCCTCTGAAAAGTAGCTCCTGCATTTTTTAATCCAAAAGGCATTTTTACGTACATGAAAGTGCCCCAAGGAGTAGTAAATGAAGTTTTAGTTTGATCATATTTTTGAACTAGAATTTGATTATAACCAGAGAAACCATCTAATAAAGAAATTCTTGAAGAACCTGCCACCCTCTGCAAAATATGATCCATTTTATGCAGGGGGTAATTGTCTTTCAAGGAGGCTTTATTGAGATTTCTACAGTCTATACATAGTCGAATTTCTCCTGTTTTATTTCTGGTTGGCACTAAATTAGATACCCAGTCAGAATATCTGACTGGAGTAATTATTTGTGCATCATACATTCTTTTAACTTATTTTTCGATTAAAGGTAACAAGATTGGATTAATCCTTCTTAGTTTTTGTTGAAAAGGTTTTTGATTTTCTTTCAAAGGAATTTTGTGTTGAATTATGTCTTTGTTGTAAGTTTTCAAGTCTTCGTAACTCCATGCAAAAACATCCTGATATTCTTTCAAAAGTTCTATGTATTTAACCTTTTCTTCTGATGACAAGGATTTTGATAGTTTGATCATTTTTGGTTTTTCATTTGTCCCTAAGTTATACTCTTCTATATCAAACTTGACTGGTTCCATTTTTGGCCTTTTGGGCACATCATTGGAATCAAATAAGTCTTCTAGGGTAGTTAAACCTCTGGGTAAAATGTTATGCTTTAAATCAATCAAATCTGGTTCATCTTCCATCATTTCCTCTATATCTACTTTTTCCAATTCATCTATGTCACTCTGAGTAAATATCGTAGTTCTATCAAAATTATGTACATTTAAATTATCTAAATAATCTATTTGAAAAAAATTTGAATCTATGTTACAAGGTGAATCTATATTACAATCATTATCAATTTGACAATTTTGAAACTCTCGCTCATTGTTCAAAAAGTAATAAATTTGTTCATCTTCCGAGAAAATTTGCCAGTATTTTACATTATCTGGGACAATAGGTCTGTGTTTTATTTCAGCAATGTATTTTTGTAATGGTGAAAATGGAAATTTGCAAGTGCTAGCAAAGGTTGCTAAATAATGGGCATGCATATTCTATCTTCTAGGGATGATAGCAAACTTGCTTTCTAACAAATCCTCAACCAAATCATGTGCTGTGTCCCTGTATCTGGCTAGTCTGGGATTGTGAACAAAGTATTCTGCATTTATTTGTTTAATAACTAACTCAGAATCTCTCATGACCATTATTCTTTGCCCTCCAAATTTTCTAATAATTTGCAGACCTAATATTAAAGCCTCATATTCAGCCATGTTATTGGTGCATTTGAAATTCAATCTAAAGGCATGCCATTCAAAATGGCTTGTTTCAATGTTGGTAATCCATACACCAGCTCTAGCTCCTTATTTATTCACAGATCCATCAAAATCTAAATGCCATAAAGCTTCATGACCAATGTAATCATCCATTATTTTAAGTTTCTTATCAGTGATTTCAGTTTGGATGTCATTATGATCAGAGTTACTGAGAATAAAGGAATCAAGATCAGTAGGAGTTGAGTAGATTGGATAACTGGTAGGTCTATCAGCAGTACTGATCATAAAATTCATTAGGGTTTCTCTGTAAAGCTTTTTGGGCTGTCCAAATACCGAGATAGTGGCATAACTCATGTCAAGTTGTAGAGATCCCTGCAACTTTGCTCCCCATGAGTGAGAAAGAAGCATGCCATACTTTGGCGGGATATCAGCTATCACAACATCCATGATCATGCTTTTACCAGGATATTGGACTAATTTTACACACAGGTCTTTAATCAATCCTATGCATTGGACTTTGGATGAATCAAATGAAAACAAGTCTTTATATGGTCGGGTTATATCTAGATTCAGGGTTTCCATTATTGCTTTGGGCATTAGGCTATGGGAAGCTCCAATATCTAGCATAGAATTGTGTAATATCTGATCATGTACAGTAAGACTTAAATAAAATGGAGGTACTAACCCATATGAATGCTTACCATCTACATTGGGACCAAAGATTAATTCAGGCCTATCCTCACTCATATTAATTGTATCCTCATTTTCATTTTCATTCAATGCTTCAAAAATAATAGATCTATACAAGTCATTTTGAGCTAATTCAACTAAAGGAAAAACTATCTTTAACTTGGATATTTCAGATTGCATATTAAATGTTCACTGAGATTTGATGTCTTGAATTATTTCATCTTTTGGAACTGTGGTTTGGGATGATTTTTCTTGTGTTTCAACAGTTTTACCTTTATTTTGAGGTTTCCTTTTGTCTTCTGTTTGAGTTTCTTGGTCTCTGCTATCTTTAATTGTTTTTTCAGGAACAGTTTGAGGGTTAGCAAAAGCTTTATCAGATTTGGGATTCTCAGCAGAAGGTTTAGGATTCGATGATTTTGAGTCAGCTAGATTCTTTTTTGGCTCATTGATTGTTGCTGAATTGGTGGTCTTTGTAGTATTAGCCTTTTGGGCATCTTTGGAGGATTGAGCCACCTCATCAGTAATATCTACAATCTTTGGAATTTGTTGTTTTTTAGGACTGGGTGGGTTCGAATTTTTTTTATTTTCTCTGGGAAGAATCTGCAAAAATTTTGTTTTGGGAGCCTCAATCTTCTTTTTGTTTTGACTTTGTTGGTTTGGAGCATTGTTCTTTATAGTAGGCTCATTGGTTTTCTTGCTCCTAAGGTTATATTGGCTGTGAATTTCATTGATTGTGAAGTCATAACCTTGCTTTTAATCAAAGGATTCACCAGATTCCACTTTGAACTGTTGTAGCTAAAAGAGTTCTTGGTCCTCCTGAGTGAGGAAAATTGTATTGTTTTCATCTATCCCCATAACTATGTTGATGTCTTCCTCCTCCTCAACATTGTTTTGTGAACTCTCTGCAAAATTTTCTTGGAATGGGGGTATTATATTCTGATCTGGGGAGGGTTCTTTACCTTTCCCAGGATTGTTGTTTTTCCTGTAGTTGGGATTCCTGATTTGGGATTGATTCTCCCATTGTGGTTTTCTTTCAATGTGGTCTAGTCTCTCAACTAATTTTTCTAATGTTTTGTTGATAAAATCAAAATTTCCATCTAGCTTTGAAGCCTCTTCTTTGATAGTAACCCTTATTTCGTTTCTCATTCTAGATTTTCTAGCAAGGATATTGATTTCTACTCCAACAACATTTAATTGCATTTGTTCTAGGGTGTCTGCATCCCTTTCTCTAAGTTGGTAGGCCATGTCTACATCAAACAATAAGGTAATTTGAGCAACACGGAATATGGAGTGGGCTTAAGGTCTACAGGTATAGAATTTTAAATACTGTTGTCTCTGGTGCAAAAATCTTGGACAGATTCATTGGGGGCTCTCTTAACAGCATCAAACTCAGATAGTATTTGCATAGGATTCTTCTTTTTTTCCCATTTATTTAGGAAGGCTTTATGGAATGCAGCTAAGTCTGCTATAGTACCAACACCTAAAATTCTGAACCATGTTTTTACTTCTCCAGTTAAGCTTTGTGAAAATAACCTCATTCTAACATCAAACTCATCTATCTCATAAATTTCCCAAAAATCATTCATTCTAGTGATATGTTGGTGTGCAGTGATTTGTGAAAAAATATCAAACAAGGGGATGTCTTTTTGGTAATTTTGGGGCATGTCATGGAGATTTTGAGGTAAGACCAAGGGAGCATATCTGGCTACCATGGCTTGGATTCTTGCTGAACTGGGAGGTACGATAGTAGTTGCAGGGATAGTTCTGATTACAACAGTGGATGTACTTAAAGAGCTTGTTAAAGGTGATGAAAAAGAAGTAGTATGGCTAGGGCTTATGGTGGTGGTTGTAATAGATTTAGTGAATGATGGAAATACTACTTTAGGCTGCAAAGGCAGCTCATGAATGAATGGATCTGTGGATTAAATAGTAGTGGAGTGAGGATATGATGAATATATGATCCTAGGCTGCAAAGGCAACTCAGGACTAACAGGCTCTGAAGGAGAACTGATAGTGGAATATGTAAATGAGGTGGTAGCATACAGAGTAGAATATGATACTGGGAAGATGGTGGTGTATAATTGAGAAACTGGAGGTTTAAATTGAGACAAAAAAATGGCTAACTTTATAGCTTCATCAATGTCTTTAACTTTAGTGACACTTACCCTTTTTACTGGACTTTGACTTTCAGTTTTATCTGATTTAACAGGTGCTGAAATAACTTTTTGTTTTTCATTCACAAAGGAAGTAAAAACAGGATCTAAGACAATTTCCTTTAAATCAGTTTCGGACTTAGTTCTAAATAAATATTTTTCAAACTTCAAATCAAATTCAATGTCTGATAAGCTTACTAATTCTTTGGGTAAAGAATCAGCTTTTTTTAGTGGTACTTTAGTTTCTGAACTAATAATTTGTTTTTTCTTTTTTCCTATCTGGTCCGGATTGTCTACTATATCTGCAGGGTTGGGATCAGGGTTGGGTCTAGTATAATAGACTTTCTTGGGAGCCAGAATGTTTATTGTGTAAATACCCACAACCTTTAAACTTAATATTTAAAGTAGAAAATATATGTTTAAAAATCTTCCTTCAAGATTAAACTTAAAACTGGAGAGTGGTTAGTTCCCTAGTATGGTCGCCAGTATGTTATCACCCTATTAATTCTTAGGTCGTGGGATTTTGATTTATAGTTAAATGGAACAAAGAGTAGCTTAAAGAACCTCTTGCAGGTGGATCTAACTACGAGGTTGGAAGATCTCACTATCTTCGGCGGCTGTTGTGTAATGGATTTAGGCTAGAAAATACATAGTGGGACTAATTTGGTTGATTTTTGGAATGTTGGTAGAACAAGAATATGAGGGCTCATAGAAATATCTACCTAACAGGTAGGCGATGGGTCAAATTCATAACCAAGCAAAGAGACTAGAAAACTAAAGATCAAAATTGAATATCTTGGACAGAATGAATGGTCTTTAGAAGTTCAAAACTATTTGATGAAGTGTCACTGGACAGAAGTTAAAATATGGTGTTTCAAAGAAAAGAAGAGGAAATTGAGGTCAAGCGAGACTAAAGAGATTAAGATAAATTAAAATTAGCGTATAAACATGTGACCAAGACAAACTTTGCTGTGGATTCCTTAATACCTTTCTTTAATTTATTCATTTAAGATGGAAACTCTTCAGTGTATGAATAGAAACAAAAACATATTGTATTATGATACAATACTCAAAATACTCCTTCAGTCAGCCACATGTAAGATCAGTTCTCAGTCTCCTTCCTCCAGTTCAAACCCTCTTGTGTTTTAACTCACATAAAATCCCAATGTTTCAACAAAAAAATTCTACAAGCAATCTTGAATAATTTATTCACTTTAAGACCTTAAAAGGTAAAATGCTTCTAAGTAAATTTATTGTGAAGATATCTTCTTAAATTTGAGAGAATATCTAAGAAAAAAATAGGAGATGTACATAAAAGGAAAGAATGGACAAAGCTGCATAAAAACAGATAGGTAGATGTCTTATCTTTAGAAAATGAGGCATTTATCTACTCAAACTGATTTTTTGTTTAGCTAGAAGTATTGCTGGCACTTGGGACATTATCTTGTGGAAGATGACTTGTAGTGAACTTTTCCTCTTTTACGTTCTGCTCTGATACTCTTTTACTCTACTTTATTTCATTGTTTACTATTGTAAATTAAGAATAACTAGCAGTAACATCTTGTTTTTACTGATATCGATACACTTTGACCACTGATTTTTCATATTGATATACTTTAACTGAAAATTCTCATAGTAAATCAGTGAATTCCTGCCATTGTTCTGCATTGGGAATTTTCCTGCTCTTTAGCTTCCTGTAACTTTCATCTGCTTCTGTATACTTTGCAAAATTGGGCTTGACCATGAAAATATGTTTGATTTCATTTTTCAAAAAGAATAAGTTTTCAAAATATTCCAAAATGACTTTACCAGTAGGAGACCCTTGAGGTAAAGGTTTATTGACCTGCTCTTTGGCATATGCCCTGATTTTGTTATCATAATCTTTTTGTGGCATTAACTTTTCATTCAAAGCATGAATGTCTGGTAAGCCTACTTTTGACAGTACTATGTATTTGGCCTCAAATCTTGTGATAGCCAAGTTCATATATTTACACTTGTCCTCCAAATTATTCATCATGTTTCTCTTATTCGGGACCTTTTTGATTTGGAGTATACTTTCAGTTATGTCCTGAATTTTTAGCTCCTCAAGTTCTTCTCTATGTTTGCTATTCAGAAATGTGATAAGTCTCAAAGCTTGAGCAGGCTTATCAGCCAGTTCTTCTTTTGTCTTCTATATCCCTATCTATGCTGCTTTAAGTAACTCTTTTTGCTCATAAATTATCTGGATTGAGGGCCATTGCAAATGTATGCCCTGAATGATGTTATTCCAAAGAAAATTCTTAATATAGGATACCTGCTCAGTGAGATTTACCTGTTGTTGAAGAATCTTAACCTGTTCTTGCAATATGTTGGCCCTTTGCTCATGTCCTTTGGAAGTGATTAAGGCATCTCTGTTGGATGTTTCCAGATTTCTGATGGTGCCTTTTAAACTGATTATTTCTTTATCTTTTAAGGACATGTCTTCCATAGCCTTGAATATGGTGATTGTTTCCCCTGTTGGATTTACCTGTGATGTTGATGAAGAAGTGGCAGAGAGGTCTTTAGAAGTAATTAACATTGCAGTTGCCAATACTCCTTTTGGTGCCAAATGTTCTGCCAATGTCGAGGGAATAGTTGTACTTACAGTTGGAATAACTGTAGAAATGGAAACTTGCTGAGCTTTCTTCAAATTTTCATTTTCTTGCATTAGAGATTCTATTTGGTTTTTCATCTCCTTTATTTGGGCTGTCATCTTTAGAACCAGCTGACTTAATTCATCATTCTCTGTCTTTTGCTGAAGGATCTCTTTTGCCTGGGGATGTTCACTCTGAGGTAATTTGAGTTGCCTTTTTAGGGGCAGCAATATCTTCATTTTCCTGTTTTATCAAAGCCTTTGCAATTTCAATATTAGCTGGATCTGCTCCAACTTCAATTACCAAATGCTCTAATGCTTTGATTCTCAATCCATTAGCATGCAAGGATGCTTTGTCCAATTTCATTTGTGTCTGTAGATTTGACATAGTCTTCTGAAGCTTACAAGCACTCATTGTTTTACTGACCACTTTTGAATACAACATCTCTGTAGTGCTTCTATGGAATTCTATTTGGTCTAATTCATGAATAGCATCTGCATCTACCTCCAAATCTGTCTTTGAATAATTTGCCACTGTCTTAGGATCAGCCACTGTAGGCTTTAAAAATGACATTATCAGTTTATTGGATGAATAGTCAAAAGCAGTGAGAAGTCTATCTTTATTTCCTGGTTTCTCTTTGAGAAACTTGGAATAGACTTCATTTTTTATTTCTTCATTCTTCTCCCTAATTTTCCTGAACTTTATCTGAATGTCTAAATCTCTGTTATCAGTTTCCTTTGATGAAGAAGGAATTTCTACATCAGTTTGTTTCTCAACCATCACTGTATCTTTATCCTGTGTTTCAAATTGGCTCTTTTGAAGTTCTCTGAGTGTTTCAGTTACTATCACTGTTGCCTCATCATCAGTTTCATGACCTTATTATCATCAATTTCCATTGCTTTATCGTTATCTTCGGTAGTTAATTTGGTTCTCTTGCTATAGGAGGTTTTAAATTTCTTGCCTGTGATAGTTTTTGCAATATAATTGACCTCTTCTCCGCTTCTTTTGTGAGATACCTCTGCTTCTTTATCAATTTTAGTCACCTGTGCATTATTCACCTATGTTCCCTGTGTATTAACATTCTGCATTAACTGTGCATCATCATCAATCAAGGTATTTGGCTACCATTCATTCTGATTGGCAGATTTCTCAATTTGTGGCTTTGACTCATGTAGGAAAGGAGTCAACTTGCACTTTACCCTGATAGTGCTCAAAATACCCTGAGGGTCATAATTCCACATGAATATTTCTTGGAACTTGTACTCTTTTAATTTGATATTTATCTCTTTCATAGCTTCCCTGTTGTTAACTATAAATGGTCCAATCTGATTCTTGAGTTTGAATTGGGTCTTCTTCCTGGAGGCCATGAAATTTACTGCATCAGCATTTAAGATTTGCCTCAAATATTCTAAGGCAAAGATTCTTGTAGTCACAAACCTTGGTAGTTTGTATGGAGCCAAGAGTGCACCATACACTCTAAACTCTGTGTGTTTCCTGTATAAATACCAATCCCCTGTTTTACAGTTCTTAGACAACTATAAAATCCTCTTTGTCTCTTCATTTATTCTTGGAGTTTCAGCTTTATTCAACAAGTTCATAGCTGGTATTATGAAAAAATCATTGAAATCTGTGTAGTTATACTGACTGCTGTATTTTCTTAAAAGAGATGTCCAGAATATTACTGAAATTAATTTCCCTTCTACATCCATTTTCTGAAATTCAATTGGGAATTTTTCGGCTTGATAAAACAAGAAAAGATGTAGTAGATATGATGCATATCTAAATACCCCCTCCTCTGGTAATTTTGTCAATTGGTAGTGCATATTCTCAGCAATAAGCTTAGAAAAATTGAAGATTATGGATGGAGGCTGGCTAGGAGTCAATGTCGATAGAAAACCCAAGATAGAAGCATCAATAAATTCATCATTGTCATATCCCAGTATGAATGACAGCATGGGGACAATTTTTCTTGTATTTTCAAGGAAATCAAATGTATCATAGGGTGGATTTACTTTAGGGACATCAACATGATTTGGCCAAAAGGCAAGAAATATATTGAACCTGGTAGGAAAATCTAAATCCAAGTAAAGTTGGGTCAAATCCTCTATTGACAGTGAAACTGAATTAGGGTCATGGTTCATTTGCAACATGGAATTAATGGACTCAGCATTGATATGGAACATGACTTCCCTATCTTTATTAACAATACACCTATGATCTGGGAGGTAATACAACTGACATAGTCTGACAAAATCAAGGGCTTGATGAGTAAGAGGAACAACATATTTTGGCATATTGGAATCCCAAATGGGTACATCATCTTTGACCTTTTCTACAGACTTTCCAAAACACCAATTGTGGACTTCTAGCAAGTTGAGTTCAACTGAAGGACCAAAGATTCTATAATCAAGATAAAGCAATGAGCTACTTTCTTGAGAAGTTATGGGAGGTTGTACAGGTCTAACTACTTCAATTGTATCAGCTTTTTGTGCAGGAGTAGGCTTATTGATTTTAGAAGGTTCAGCCTATGGTAACTTGCTTGAGACATTTTTCTGGGATTTTGGACCTCCAGACTTGGGAGTGACTTGTTTTTTAGTCATTTTGGATGAACATAACAAGATTAAATAGTTTGCTAAGTTCTTTTTGGGAAACAAGGGACAATTGAAGAATTTTTCTAGCAAATTGAGACTCTGGGTAGGGTTTTAAGGCGAAAGAATAGGTTTACTATATGCAGAAGGTCTTTTAGATCAAATTCAACAGTGAAAATGGTCTTGGAATAGTTTAAAACCTTAAAAATGGAAACAATGGATTCTAGAGAAATTTTGACAAGGTTTCCCCTGTATTTTGAAGGTTTTAGTACTTTCTCTGAAGGGTAATTCAGCTTTCTTTAGTAAATGGCAGTTCAATTAGCTTACTTTCCTTGGAATTTAAGGATTTTTACAGGTTGGTATGGCGAAAAATACTTGTGAAATGTATGATTTGTGGTCGCAAGGAGTTACTGGTTTGCAACAATCTTCAATTCTGTTGAATTTGGCTAGCAGAGGTTGTGGAGATTCTCAGGAACAACTTTCAAAGTAAAAATGATTTACAGGTCCAGAGAAAACTTGAAAATGGCGTCGAGAGGCTTTGCAAAGGGTTCTCGGTAGTTTGAATGGTGAATGCATGAAATATGATGAAAATAGTGAAAAACTAAGGCATAAAACCTTAAGTCTAATCAAAATTTAATCACATTTATTGCAGGAATACTATTAATGGCGAGAGTGGTTTTAATTTGGACCGGGCGGTTTTCGCATAGCTTTGAAGTGGTAAGATTTATTTCACTTTTTGCACGCGATCGAATGAAATGTTGACATGTTGGCAGCGGGTGGTATCGGGAAACAACTTTTATCGCGTGATTTTTTGAAAACATTGGACGATCATTTTAGTCGCGCGATATTTGATATGCATCGTCGGATCTGGCTCCGAGATGCAAATGGTCAGGATTTGGCTGAAAGATGTGGGGTAAATGTAGTGGGGCCGGGGCTTTGAATGCTATGATTAATAGATTTACGGTGGATGTTTAGCGTGATAAGGATGATGGGGATGGGGATAATGAGTTATCGGGTTAAATGTGGAGCGTCGGATTTAAAAATTTATTGAGGATCTAATGGCTGTAATGTAACGTGATCGGGAAGAATGGGGCCTGGGGATTGGTTAATCGTGCTCATCTTAAACCGTTAGATCAAAAGGATTAGAATAATCTGAAGGTTGAGATTAAACCCGAAGGTGAGGAGGGATTTGTTAAAGTTTTATGTTTAAACAGATTTTATACATTGAATAAAGTGGATGGGCAGGGTATTAAAGGGTTTTAACAAAGGTTAGGATTTTGGTAAAAGGGGCTTTACCCAAGGTTAAGATTGTGGTAAATGGATATGTATCGGGGAAAATGGATAAGGTTATATTTTTAACCTTGGGTTAAGGGTAGTCGGGAAAGGAAAAAATTAATAGAGGGATAAGTGTTATGAAGTTTAGTTTAAATTAAACTTCGGGAATTACATTTTTTGTTTTAAACATATATAAAATATGTTTAATGATTTTTTGTATATTTTTATTATATAGTTAATTAAATCAAATTGATTTAATAACCATAGAGGGCGGGATATTTATATAATGATATATTTAGCCAAAGGGGGTTTAATGTGGGTTTTTATTTAAACATGTGGGGATAATAAACTTTGGCTTAAAGTTATATTAATGGGTTTTTGGGCCTATTTAATAAAAGGGAACTATATTAATAGGACTAGGATAATTAATAAGGAGTTAATAAAATATGTTAGGTGTTAATATGGAAAGGGAAAAGTGAATACTCAAAACATACAATTATAACCAATAAAAGTGAAGATCAAAGCAAAACTTGCATTTAGGATAATTTCATCACTTCTACTTAGGATAAAATGTCATTTTGAGGGTTTTATACTTCATAAAATGTGGGGAATTAATCAAATGGGGATTTAGAATATCATTAATTAAAATGAGGTTTTTTACTTATGCTTTTTCATGGAAATGAATGCATGAATGGAAAATGATGTGATTTTTGGGATTAATATAACAACTTAACATTTTCAACTAGTCAGCCATAGAGCCTTAGGTCCGGTCCCAACAGAAGTCAAGGAAATGCCTTGAGCCTTTCTGACTGATAGTTTAGAATGATAAATGGCTATGGGGAAGGGAAGTCAGTTATTTGCAGCTCTAGTGAATAATATTTACAATGATGTTTCTCACCTTCTTCTACCTACCCAATTTGAACTGCTAACATTTTTTTCTTCCATTTTGATTAGGTGCATTTGAGCTAGCAACCTTTACAACATTTATTCTTTCTGAAAGAAATAAAACTATCTAATTCTACACTTATTTCATCCATGAATCCAGATTAAACTGTTGGATTCACTTATTCTCTACCTAACTACTGAATTGTCATGATTAAACTGTATGACTTCTTTATTCTCTGTCTACAACAAGTAAAATTGAAACATGACAAGTCAAGATTAAACTGTTTAACTCATCATGGATTATGGCATTAATTGACACTCTGCCATAATCACCTATAAAAGGTAAAAGTGGTGGCATTTAGGGTTCTACACTTTCATGTTTTATTCATTTTTTATTTGGGGTCTATTATTTTTTCTAAGTCCTTTGATTTTTCTTTTAGGAATTTTTACCCTCGTTTTAATTTTTTGATTTTTTATTTTTTTTACATAATATGGGAATACAACTTGCAGAAGGCAAAGTATGTACATATTTACAAGATTACCATCATTCAAGTCAAAATTATGAATCCTATATTTATAGGTCACTAACACACCCGAGGAAGCTTTTACTGGTAAGAAGCCTAATATTTCTCATTTGAATATTTCTGGCTCACCTGTTTACATTCATGTGACGAAGGACGCTAGGAAGAAGTTGGAGCCGACTGTAGAAGTTGGGATATTTGTGGGGTACACAAACACCCCATAACTATCGTGTGTATTTTCCAAACAGTTGGATGACTGTTATGCGACGGGATATAAAATTCAATGAGGTGAAAGCCATGAAGTTGTCGCTTGAGAGGGAGTTACACTTGCATGCAGAGGAGGAACTTCTTGTTCCCAAAGATGAGCCTGTGGATGTGAATCAGCCACAGGAGGAGATTCATGGAGTGGAGGAGTCCACTCATGCAGAACCAAACATCAGACAAGGCAGAAAGCGTACCATAGAAGCTGCGAGACTGAAGGTGGATGCGGCATAGAATTTAGGAGTCCCTACATCACAACGCAGATAGAGATAGTCACCTGACCGATATACTGGATACATGGCTCTTATGAGAAAGTGTATTGTGAAAGAGCCATATTATTTTGAAGAAGAAGTGCAGGAGTCCACATGGGTAGTTGCCATGGTGGAGGAGTATGACTCCATTGTCAGAAACAGTGCTTGGGAGATTGTTCCAAGGTCGGTGGGGAAATCAGTTGTAGGATCAAGATGGATCTACAAGGTAAAGCAAGTTGTTGATGGGAGCGTCGAGAAGTATAAGGCAAGATTTGTTGCCCAGGGCTTCTCAAAGATTGAGGGGATTGACTATGAAGAAACATTTTCACCTTTCGCACGGTATTCTTCCATATGGACCATCCTTGCTCTCTCAGCGCAGATGCATTGGAACATTCATCAGATGGATGTGAAGACTGCGTTCCTTAATGGGATCATTGAGGAAGAGGTTTAAATTGAGCAGCCTGAAGGATTTGATATATTCAACAACGAGTCGCATGTGTGCAGGCTCAAAAGAGTGTTATATGGGTTGAAACAAGCACCCCGTGCTTGGTACACTCGGATCGATAGCTATTTCACTAGACTTGGCTTCACCAAGAGTGAGGCGGATGCAAACCTGTACCAGATTGTGGTTGAGGGTAAGATTTTGATCATTGTACTTTATGTTGATGATTTGATACTAATAGGTGATGAGCAGTTGATACACTCATGCAAGGCAGATCTTGCAAAGAAGTTTGAGATGAAGGATTTGGGCCTCCTTCATTATTTCCTTGGATTAGAAAT